>JAOEHY010007327.1:15081-40636 GCA_025447955.1 Psilopsiagon aurifrons | reverse complement strand
ATGGACACCAACACAAGAGATAAGAAACATCCTTCTGCAGAAAGGCGAGAAGAAACCGAGATGAACAGACCTGGTTCCAGTACACTAAAAAAGCACATTGGTAAATGGAGACACAGTGCCTGTCCCTGACTTGCTGAAATGAAAAGCAGCAGGAATCCAGGGTTTATTCAACCCTGTGGCTCCCTCCTGCATGAAAATGGAGCTGAAAGTGCCACCACGTGTCCATGGCAGTGATGGGCAGGACTTGAGTGCTCTCAGCCCCAGCTTGCTCCATCCTCAGCCTGGATATGGCTCCTGGACCCATATCCCATAGCAGTGCATCCCCCGGTGCCACCTCAAGGCACCGCCACTGGGAACGAGGGGATGTAAAGCACATCTGAGCTACCAGCAGGCACTGGTGGCACCTCCCACCACCCCTGCTCCAGCATCACCGTCCTGTGGGATCTGCAGCGATGGGGCAGCAGGCAGTGGGCTCTGTGGGCAGTGTGGGCCGGCACTCGAGGTCCAGCACGAGGTGATGCACATGGGGCGCGTAGGACTTCACCACCTCGATGTGCAGGATGCTGGTGCTCCACGACTGCTCATGCAGCTCCGCCAGCAGTCCCCGGATCCGCGATGCTGTGGCTTCAGCCCATCTCTTCCATTCAGGTCTGATCCTGGCCCTCTGCTTCTCCTTCCCACCACCCTCCGCTGGGTGCTGTGCCTCTGCATCAGGGCTGGATCCCGCTGGGAGAGCCTCCACGTTGTGATGGATGTGGAGAACACCCCCTGTGGCCTTCCTGAGGACACGGCATGCCACCGGCCAGCCCTCCTCGGAGCTGGGAATGAGCCCCAGGTTCACCCTGTCCGCCACGTCCCGCAGCTCCAGCTGGAAGGAGACAGGAGTGGTGAGGGAATGCTGTGTGGGGATGGGGTCTGTGGCTGGGGGCAGCGCTCACCTCCCGGCTGTCCCCATGGTGCACATGGCAGCGGTCCTGCACGCCGTTCAGCACCAGGTTCCTTCGCAGGGCCTCCACGGCGTGGCTGTTCCACTCACAGGCGTGGACAAAGGCGGCTGCTGCGTGAACCAGGTAGGGCAGGGTGAAATAGCCAATACCTGGGGGGACAGGAGGTGGCAGCAGCTGAGGGAAGGGTTCAGGCACGTCCCCTGGGGCAGGGTGGGATGTGATTGACACCCTGGGTCTCTGAACCTGCTCTGCTCTGGGTTGGAACAAGCCAGGACACTGGGGAATGGAAATTCACCCCTCCCTCCTCCTCAAAAGCAAAATCCGTCCTAGTTACAGAGGAGCTTATTTTACTTAAAGTTCAGGTTAGATATAAGGAAGAAGTTCGTTAATGTGAGGGTGCTGAGGCGCTGGCACAGGGTGCCCAGAGAAGCTGTGGCTGCCCCATCCCTGGCAGTGCTCAAGGCCAGGTTGGACACAGGGGCTTGGAGCAACTGCTCCAGTGGAAGGTGTCCCTGCCCGTGGCAGGGGTTGGGATTGGAATATATTAAGGTCCTTTCCCTCACGAAAGTACAGGCTCAGGACATTTATGGGAGCCTTTCAGAAATGATATGAGGGCAAGTATTTCTCCTGGATCCACATGATTCCCATGACCAGCACTAGGTACAGCGCAGTGCACGTCATCTGAACTGTTCAAAGACACCAGGGACACAGGAGGGACAGCAGTGCCAAGTTAACCGAGGGCTCACAGACCAGGCAGGAGTGCTAAGCCTGGGTATTTGTCCAATCCAGGTTGGAAATGAAGTTCCACACCCAGCTGGATGCCACGGGTACCTGCACCACTGCTCTCCGCCCTGCCAAACCCCTCCATTACCTGCATAGAGATCCACCAGCACCTCCCCGGCGCAGGGCAGCGATGCCACCCGCAGCTTCTCTGTGATGTTGCCAGGTGAGAACATGCACTTGGTCACATCAAACGTGTACCTGGGAGACACCACGAACCCGATGAGGGCAGCCCCTTCCCGGCAGGGGCCGCATCCTGCACCGCAGCTCCTGCCCTACCTGATCCCGTTGTCCACGTGCTCCACCCAGGGATCCTGGCCCAGCAGCAGGGTGACACTGGGGGACCGCATCCCACCTGGCAACACCCGTCCTCTCCTGGCCAGGCGCCGCGCACCCAGCGCTGATGCCACCGTCTCCCAGAGCACCGGACCTGCAGCGCATCCATCCCGGGAGCTTTGGGAACAGCTCTGCGGGCAGGATGGGGCCGGCAGAACCTGTTCCCCTTACCCAGCTGCTCCCAGGGCGCAGCCCTGAGGCTGTTCTCGCTCAGCAGCACCAGGTCCCCGTGCCGCTGCCAGGCGCGGGGCACATCTCGCTCCAGCTCCTCCGACCAGCTCGCGCCCAGCAGCCGCCGCAGCTCATCCCGCAGCCTCTGGGCAGGCGTCTGCCGGCGGAGTGTCCTGGAGGGGATGGGATCCTGCGGGAGGGATGGGGCACGTGGGGATGAGGCCTTTCCATCCTACAGCAGGGATCAGGGGCTGTCCCAACCTGGATGTGGACCAGCCCACAGGGCATCTCCGGTGGCAGGCTCAGCAGGGAGAGCTTCTCCTCCAGCACAGGCAGTGCCACATGGCCCCCTGCCACCTCCTGCAGCTGGTAGCGTTTGTCCAGGAGCTGCTCCGCTTCCAAACGCTCCCTGCAAGGCCAAGGCACGGTCAGGACCTCCCCAGACTCACAGCCCACCCCACTGCAGGGAAGAGACCCCCGGGGTGTGGGGCTGACCCCCTGAGCTCTCCCCTTTGCCTGCACCCAGAGCACACACAGGGCTCCCATTCCTCCCTCCAGGCTCACCTGAGGCGCTGGGCGAACCGTGGCTCCGTGGCCAGAGCAGGGATAGGGATGGGGACGTCCATGGTCGCCATCCTGCCAAGGCCCAGGATGGAAGGCTGTCCCGGGGGGGCAGGGATGCGGCTGCCTACCAGAAGGACACAGGATGTCAGGCTGCAATGGAGACCCAGGGTCCTGTCACTGCCATGCTGGGGACATCAGAGCCCTGGCTGCTCTCCAGGGCAGGATCTGGCTGCTCTGGGGGACCAGGGATGGGGTGATGGGGGCAGTGGGGTACCCAGGAGTGATGGGATCCTCTGGGGAGGGGATGGGGATTGGGAGCTGCATGGAATGGGGTGCCAGGCGGCGGGATACCTGATGGGATGGGGTGCCTGACTGACGGTGTGCACTGGGGTGGCATTCCCGGAGGGTAAGGTTTGATGTACCAATGGATGGGATACTGGGGGGTGGGATACATGGAAGGCTGTGCTTTAGGGCCGGTGCCGGGACTGGATTGCAGGGTCCGCGGGGCTGCCCCGGGAGCCAGCACCTCGCGTTCGGGTGTCCTGGGAAGGGCTCCGCAAGGGACCAGCGCCTCTCGGCCCAGTGTCTGTGTATCCCGATATCCTTATATCCCAGTGTCTCGGTATCCCGGTGTCCTGATATCCCGGTGTCCTGATATCCCGATATCCCCATATCCTGATATTCCGGTGTCTCGGTATCCCACTATCCCGATATCCTGGTGTCCCAATATCCTGGTGTTCTGACATCCCAGTATCCCGATATCCTGGTATCCCAGTATCCTGATATCCCAGTATCTCAGTATCCCAGTGTCCCCGATATCCTGGCGTTCTGATGTCCCGCTATCCCGGTGTTCCGCTATCCCGATATCCAGGTATCCCGCTCTCCCGGTGTCCCGCTCTCCCGGTATCCCGCTATCCCGGTGTCCCGCTCTCCTGGTGTTCCGGTGTCCCGCTCTCCCGCTCTCCCGCTCTCCCGGTGTCCCGCTCTCCCGGTATCCTGCTATCCCGCTCTCCCGCTCTCCCGGTATCCTGCTATCCCGCTATCCCGGTGTCCCGCTCTCCCGGTGTCCCGCTCTCCCGCTCTCCCGGTGTCCCGCTCTCCCGCTCTCCCGGTGTCCCCCCCCGCTCCTCCCTACCGTGTTTCCGCCGGACCCTTCCCCGCTGCACCGCCGCCTCTGCGCCCGCCGCGGGCGGCAGCGGAAGCGGAAGCGGACGCGCGGGGCGGCGCGGCGCGGCGCGCAGGAATGCGCGGAATGTCGCTGTTTGTCCGCGGCCCCATTCAGCCCATTGGCGAGGCTGTGCCGACGACGCGTATAAAGGGGCGTCCTTGCCGGCACTGCGCAGCACTCACACAGCCGCTCTCCCACCGGACTCACAAGGAGCGGAACAGAGCAGTGCAGCACCGAGTAGCAGCCTGCACAGTGGCCACCGCGACAGGACCGTCCGCGCACCGCTGCTGAGAAGAGCCGCCCGACGGGAAGCGCTCATCGCCTCGCCTCACCTCGATTCGGCTCATCTCACCTCACAGCCCCTGTCTGCCGGGCAACCCGACTCCGTTGCCTGCTCGCCGCCGCCGCTCACAAGCCGCTGACCGCCGCGGGATGGCCCCCGCCAGCTTCGCCGTAGCCCTTCTCCTCTCCCTCCTCAGCCTGGTAAGTGCTGCGGCCCGCGGCGCCGCCACCCTACCTCTGGCCGGCGCGGTCCCGGCAGCGGTCCTGACTCCCCGCTTTCTCTTTCTGTCTCTCCTCGCCGCTGTCAGGAGGCGCAGAGCCAGGAGTGCAGCGGGCAGTGCCAGTGCGGCTCGGGGCCCGGCCCCACCTGCCCCGCCGGCGTCTCCCTGGTGCTCGACGGCTGCGGCTGCTGCCGCGTCTGCGCTAAGCAGCTGGGAGAGCTTTGCACCGAGCGCGACCCCTGCGACCACCACAAGGGGCTTTTCTGTGACTTCGGCTCACCCGCCAACCGCAGGATCGGCGTCTGCACCGGTGAGTGAGCGGGGACGGGGCCAGCCGAGGGATGGGAACAGCGTCCCGCCGGGCTGGGGTCTAGCAAGGGGCGAAGCCGAGGAGAATTCTTCGCCTCACCCTCCGCCTCCTACCCCTCGCAGCTCGGGACGGTGCCCCGTGCGTCTTCGGCGGTATGGTGTACCGGAGTGGGGAGTCCTTCCAGAGCAGCTGCAAGTACCAGTGCACCTGCTTGGACGGGGCGGTGGGCTGCGTGCCCCTCTGCAGCATGGACGTCCGCCTGCCCAGCCCCGACTGCCCCTATCCGCGCCGGGTGAAGCTCCCTGGAAAGTGCTGCGAGGAGTGGGTCTGTGACGAGACCAAAGAGCAGACTGCTGTGGGACCTGCACTTGCTGGTGAGTGAGGGTCCCTCAGTGGGTGGCAGCCTGAGGGGAATAGATGCCCTGCATAGAGATCAAAGACAGTGGGATGGGTTGACACCGGGCACCCTGGCAGCTGGAGTGCTGCAGTAAGTGTGGATGCTCAAATTTCCCAGGAAGGGGAAGAGAGCCTTTAGCAGGGCATGAGGTCAGATGATGGTCTCATCTTGATTGTCTGTCTCCTTCAGCTTACAGACTGGAAGACACGTACGGTCCAGATCCAACAATGATGCGTGCAAACTGTCTGGTGCAGACCACGGAGTGGAGTGCTTGCTCCAAGACATGCGGTATGGGCATCTCAACCAGGGTTACCAATGATAATGCCTTCTGCAGACTGGAGAAACAGAGTAGACTCTGCATGGTCAGACCTTGTGAAGCAGACTTGGAGGAGAACATAAAGGTAAAAAATCTAATCTTTATATATGACCTACAGGGATGCTTCCATCCACTAACGAAAAAAAAGTGTCTTACCAAAAACGGTGGTTTTGAAGAGTAGTTAGTTTCAAGTAGTTTACCTTGAAATTTGAGATATCCCAGCGATGAATAGTTTACAATTAAATGTCCTGAATTTTCCTTTAATGCTGTGTTACGGTACTAAGACACTTGCCTGGTGAAGATAGAAGGATTAGTGTGCCTGCTGCCCTTAGCTTGCAAGCTTAGTGCTGTGTGAAAGCCTACCTTCTAAACACTTTGTATTCACTTATACCCTAACAGAAAGGCAAAAAGTGCATTCGCACCCCCAAAATCTCCAAGCCCATCAAGTTTGAGCTGTCTGGCTGCACCAGTGTGAAGACCTACAGAGCTAAGTTCTGTGGTGTCTGCACTGACGGGCGCTGCTGCACACCTCACAGAACCACCACCCTCCCCGTGGAGTTCAAGTGCCCTGATGGGGAGATCATGAAAAGGAAAATGATGTTCATCAAGACCTGCGCGTGCCATTACAACTGCCCTGGAGACAATGACATCTTTGAGTCTCTGTACTACAGGAAGATGTATGGAGACATGGCATAAAGCCAGAAGGAGACGCTAACTAAATTCCCAACTTGAACTTACCTGCATCTCAATTTGTAAACATGATTCAATAGCACAAGGTATTTAAATCAGTTCTTTTTTTTTTTTTTTATTTCAACAAACTGCTCCATGTGACTTAAGACAATTTTTCTACTGACCCCAAATGGTGGTTTGAAGAAGAAGGTAAAACAGATGGACAGTGGGACCACAGCAAGACACAGCTTCAGAACACATTGTTCATGAGGTGGTGTGAAGGTTGTAAGGGAAATAGGCAGGAAAAGCAGATTCAAGCAAATGTTCCCTTAATGTGGTACAGCGTGCTTCATGTAGTAGTGCAATTCAGAAGGAGACTGTTAGCATGTTTGCAGGTGTTGGCTTAGTAACAGCAACAGCTGGAAGGCAAACTTTCACCCAGCAAAGTGCTAAGTAGAAGGTGTTCTGTTAGTCAGGACAGTAATGTTTCAGCTCTGACGCTCTGATTCATATGGCTTGGTCAACAAGAATCAGAATCATGTCTATTAGACTGGACAGCTTGTGGCAGTTAATTTACCTGTAACAAGCTACTTTTTATTAATATTGTAAATACTGTGTGTATATATATTTGTACAGTTATCTAAATTAATTTAAAGTTTTGTGCCTTTGTTTAATGCTTTGAAATTTCAATGATAGCCTTCTTTTTTGGAACAGGTAGGATTTAAAGCTTGTTTGACAATGGATTCAAAGCATGAAATACATACTCTAGTGGAAATTGTTCAGATAGGGCCAAATGGTGAGCTGAGAACAAGATGGACATTGTTAGAGTTGAGGTGCCTGCATCCTTACAAAGCAGTCATCTGGCAAAATACATTTACTTCTACTTTCTTGGACAAGTGGATTAAAGAAAAAAGGCTCTTCTGTAGCTCATCAGTCTTTCCACTCGAGCATTTGTTTCTTTCTTTGTCAATGGCTCTTTTTGGACAATTTGTTGAGAAGTGTGACCAAAAGTTACATGTTTGCACCTTTTTAGTTGAAAATAAAGTATTTATATTTTTTATATAAATGGCTTGGTATTTCATTTACCTTTAGGCTTCACTACTATTTTATGTATTCCTAAAATTGTTTGGCTTTGCACTAGATGAAAATCAAGTAATGCATTGTGGGGTTTTTTGTCAAGATCACATACACTTGCCACTAAGGTAATGATTTATGGTTACTTATTGTGTTTCTAGTGAGCCAACTGTAGTTTGCTACTCTTCTGAATGGAGGGCAGGGCCAAGCTTGCTTTGGCAAGCCCAGTGTTGTGTTAGAAAGTGCAGCAGGTTCCAAATGCATCACTTGTGGTGGCTTTAAAATGAGTCAGCTGATCACCACAGCATTCAGCTCCTGCTGTAACACACCATGCAGCATGCTTAATTTCACTGACATGTTCCAATGGTTAAAATTTGTTTTCAACTAAGGTGAGAAAAACATTTTTAAAGTATCTGCAGTGAAGTGGCTCCTGACTCTAAAGTCAAATCCAGAAGCCCAAAATCTGGTAAAATTCTCAGTGAAGAGCTAATGACTTGTATCATAAAAATTACAGAATGGTACAGGTTGGAAATGGCCTCTTAAGATCTCATGATTTAACCTTCATGCAGAGAAGGGCTAACTTAGATATGGTTTTACCTGAATCAAAACCTTCATATAGTATGGTGGACAGAGCACTGAACTCAGATGGCAAATACTTGGGTTACCTTCCTACTTGGTCACTAGGAATGAATCATTTTACATGACAGTTCTGTGTAAAGCATCCACTGATTCAAACTTTTCCAGGTCCCCAGATGAGAAGTACTGTAAGAGCTACACATTTTGATAACAGTCCAAACATTCTTCTCAGATAACCAAAAAACAGTATAAGGACAGTTGTGATTCACTTACCTCATCCCCCTAAAGCTAAAAAGAAAGCTTCATTTCTATGCTAGGTCCTACGTTAATAACAGACTTTTTTTTGGTCCCTTTATCAAGACAAGGGAATTCTTTGAATTTCAAATTAACCTTTGCACTAGAAGTATTAGTTCTTGTTTTCAAAAAAAACAAGAACTCTCCAACAAGAATCCTTTTCAGCCAAACAAGTTCAATCTGGAATTTCCTGGTGGTGAAAGAGTGTTAGCCTACAAAAATGTCCATCCTTCCTGGGCACCTTCCAATCCCATTGATTTCAGCCAGCATTAGCAGCAAATCAGCATAACACCAGCTTTGACCAGTGATGGACAACAGAGCCCTAAACTAATGGGAAGTCAATGGGAGCCTTGCCAGTGGCCTCACCAGACTTTGCACAAGGCCATAGAAGTATTTCCCCTTCCTCTAAATAATATGAGGAATTTTCCTGGCTTGAGGAAGTGGCTTTCTGTGTTCCATATTAAATAATAGTTTTGGGTAGCCTTTGGCTCTTACCCTCCCTGAGCCTCTCCAGCATTTTTCTCTATTTTGCTTTTTTTTGTTTGGGTTTTCTTTCAGATCATGAATATGATGCTGCCATTTAGCTCACCCTGGAAACACTTCAAACACTCCTACAACCCCAAGGGCTGGTTGTTCAACCACTGCTGTGGCTCCACCCCCAAATAACAAGAACACTGTCATTTCTAGTTCCAGCAAGGCCAGGATGTACATGAACTCCACTCATAGCCATCACTGTAGAAGCTATCAGGATCAGAAGAACAGAAGGTAGCATAGTATACCTGGCAGGTTGGGATTAATGTCTTTAAGAGACATGGTGTTTATGATGCCACTCAAGCCCACTTATTTACAGATCTACTCTGCACTCTTTTACAGAGTTATATCGGACATTATAATGAATGACCATTCCTTATCCTTATAACATCAACATCTTGAGGCTCATAACTGGCTCATGAGATTCACCCAGGTTCTGCTCCCAGTCCCCTGTGGCAGAACTGCATCTCAGACACTTAAGCTGCAGAGGGCTGTGGCCTCCCTCAGCCCTGTCCCCCAGCTATACCTATCACACAAGGCTGCAGGGCCAGAAAGCATCAGCAGTGATCTGGTTTAGGAAGAGCCATTTGCATTTAGACAAGCACACAAAGGGGCTCCCCCGCTACAGCCCAGGACCACAACCTGCCCTCTGCCTGGTAATGCAGTGATGCAGCTGTTTTGTCTGCCATCTGACAAATTATCACACTGTTTCACAGGCTAGGGGAGAGGGACAGAAGAGGCCTCCTGTCACAATGTTTCAATGGTGGTTTGCTTTTACCACTGCGAATTATAATAAGGAAGTATGTTGCGTACGCAAATCAGTTTAGCAAGTTGTTGCTCTCCCCTGATCACTTCAAGGATCATAAAACTCAGCATTATAATGATTTGCACTCATTGTTTTTTCTCCCAGGAACACGTGTAGTCTTCTGACAGAAGCATGCATTTTACACCACTCCTCAGGTGTTAGACCTCTGAAGGTAAAGAAATTTAAATACTTCGTTGTTAGGTTCTCCTGGAAGCGTAAATAGGCATCATCCTGTTTGCAAGACTTTCTTTCAAAGGCATCCTGGGAAGAAGGAGCCCTTGTGTGGAATTCATGGCATCTTAAATGACGGTTAAAATGTGAGCCTTTCAACTGTAAAGATATTTCCTGATTTCATTCTTTGTGCCTAAGATGCATAGATGCAAGAATCAAAACTTGAGTTCGACAGTCCAAAGTCACCCACATGAGAGACAACATTGGTTGACATTGCTTCTGAAATACATTCTTTTGGAAGTTTGCTTTCAGGTATTTGCATCCTCAGAAAATCCTATTGTGCAGTTTGCTACTGTACTTCTAAAGCATTTCATTAATATATGAAAGCATGTTAATTCAAATTATTAGCTCCTTCAAATGGATCTTCAGCAATACTAATGGTACAGGTAAGGGACCCCTGTAAAGTCAGTAATCATTTAATACACGATACTCAATTAATAATTAAGCAGGAATTCAAGCTGGCTGGAGACCAGAGTATGAAATAATTTGTGAAGCAACTCTAAGCCATTGTATTTCAGATTTTTGTACCATAACACTTTTGCACGGATTCGCAGCTTAGCTTTCTAACACAATACAGATGTGAACAGCAGACACAGATTATAGCTCTTTCATATGAAACAGGCTCTGCTCTCCAGATGGAAATTTGTCAGATTCCTCAGCTCTAAGAAACATCCAAAAGACACTAGTTAAGAAACTCTTCAAGAATGAACCACTTTTAATGATCCATAACCACAGAGGAACAAATAAGTCTTTGAACAGTATCCAGTTGTTTGTCTCATGAAGACGGGGACTCAGCTGAGAAAACTGACTTTTTGGACATTACTAGAAATAGCATGCTCTTAACTAGATCATTTGTATTTTTTTTTCATGTAGCATGGCTTTTTCAGACATCATGCTTGCAGAAAGTACTCGTACCATTGCATTGAGAAGGACATTAAATGCAAGAAGCAATGGTAATATTCTTACTTAAACATATAATAATTCAAACATTCTGACTTTGCATCCTACCACCAAAAGCTAAGTTCCTTAGAAAAAAGGCTTAAATGTGGCTTTAACTGATGTTATACTATGCCTACATATGGAAGCAGTTAGCAAGAAGTTGGGATGAAATACCAGTGGAAGGCTTTGCCCAAAACCCAAGAAGAATCTGAGAGAGGAAGTAGCTCAGTTAACTTATTTTTCCTCTCATTTTCCACTTTTTTTCCTCCCTGCAGTTCCTTTGATTCATGCCCATAAATGGACATACCAAAAGCCACCACATTCTCACAGTGTTTTTCAGCCTGCCTGGAACCAGGAAATACCAGGAATTTCTTCAAGGAACCTGTTCCCAAACTGTACTAAAGCCTTCAACACATTTAGCATTTGAACACAGTTTAGAAGCATGACTAAGGTCCCATCTCCACTGCATCATCCAGCATTGCTCCTGCAGAGAATGACTGCTTGCAGTCATTAACCATAGCTCAGGCCATTTCAGCTCTTCTCAGTGCTAGCCTGAGCCCAGCCCCCCAGAGTAGTGAATTTAGGATGATTCAGAAAAGTCCCCCCAGAAACCTCTGGCTGCATGTTGTGGCAGTATTCCTCAGCTCCTGTCTGTTATTGGGGCAGTGCCAAATACAGCAGTATTTACATTTGCTTAATGGTAAGTAAATCCAGCCCTAATAGTAGTATAATAGTGTTTATGCTGTGAGGAACAAAGCGTTTTACAGCCTCTTGAGCAGGACCAAAAGGTTGCTGACACAGTACCGCAGTGTAAAAGCAATCCAGTGGTGCCTCCATTCATTACTCAGCCCCATTAATTGGGCCACTGAAAGAAATGCACAATTCAAAGAAATGTTTGGGGTTTTTTTAATTAGTCCTATTAAAAGCAGGTATTTACCAGCTTTCAGCAGCTATGAAATATGTTTTCCTGCTTCTGCCCTAAATGCTAAGAACCAGAACCAGACAGCTTTCAGGACTTAGGTCAGCCTAGCTAATTGACATAACTGCAGTCACACTGGTTTGGGCCACCTGTGGCCCCAAGTCCTGAGGCTGTACAAGATTAGGGGAACTGCACAGGGCTGTGTGCCTGGGAGGGCTCCAAAGAAGACACAGCCTGACTCCTGTGGCATTTGCTGGGCAATAAGCAGTTTCAGGAGCACAAACTGCACAATAAAGTATTCAGTAAACGGCTAAAAGCGCAACCTACTAAGGAAGTGATAAGCCAGTGTAAATGGCAAATGAATGTGGTAGACAAGGATACAAAATAGACCTGAAATACTGTTCAGGCTTTAGCCAATGTAACATCTGGGAAGGTGTTATATATAATCTTATACACTGTGATACAGTATGGTGTTAATTGTGCTTTCTTAATTACATATTTCTTAAAACATACAACTAAGAAGTCTATTCTTTACCAAAGAAGACATTTGATGTCTTCTGATGAGAGATCATCTCATTGTGGACTTTGTAATTTGGCACAACACCACGCTCTAAAGGGACTCACTTTGTCCTAGCTCTCAGGTACATCACATGCACAGAGCCATTTGCTGATCCAAGAATGGGTATGGTCCAGCTGACATCTCTAACGGCACCCTGCTACCACACAGCTCCAGCCCCAGGTGGAGACCCTGGCAGGAGGAGAGTGTTGTGGTTTATGATGGAACTTTTCTGGAAAGAAAAAAATCTCTGCTCCAGCTGAAACCAGGACAGAGGACTGGTAAAACAACACAAAACAGATCAGCTAAACAGATGAACCCCTCTGGGGTTCAGCATCGTAGCCAACATGAGCAAGATAGAAAGATAATTCTGTGCAAAATTTGTAACTTCTCAACTGTGAATCCAGAGCAAGAGAGAAATGAGTATTTGAAAAAAAGCAGATTAGTTGAGGACAACTACACCATGTAATGCAAAAGTAAAAAGCACACAGGTAGTAAAAGCACATGCTCCTGCTGAGAAAATACTTCATTTTCACAAATTTCAAATTTCTGCCACCCTAATTTAGCCTTTTCCATTTATACATATTGTTCTAATTGTATACATATTCTACATATACATGTACTAATTGTAGGTTTGCTCGGAGGTCAAAAAGTCTCAGTATGCTGACCAAGCTTCTGAAATCTAACATGGCGGGAGTTAACGAAGAAGGCCAGCTCATCTTATCTCAGGAACTGCCCTGGGTGCCTCTCAATGGGTTTTTCCATTAGCATTATAGCTGTAGTTGCCCACCTGAGGGAATCTGCTCAACTGAGGTTTTTCTTCTGCCTGTGACTCCAAAGATTTTTATAAGATGGCATAGAAATGGAATGTTTCTTTTCTTTCAGTTACAGCTCCATAGCCTATAAGTAGCCACTTTAGAAAGCAGTACATAGATCAGAACATGAACTGCCAGTGATCCCGAATGGATCCCAGCACGGCTTATGCCTGCGAGAGGCCACCAGGAATCAGCGTTGCAAGGGAAGGCAACATTTGGCTTTGCTTGCTGCATTATAGGCCTGGTGCTGATACTCATCCTTATGTGTTCTATGGCACTAATGCATAGCGCTGTGGAAATGCCATTTTGTTTGGCAGTTATTCAATTAGATATCCAATGAAATGCTGTTAGAGAAGCATTGGCAATGTTACCCGCTTTTCCTTAACAGCCACAGTACCTGACTTTAGAGCTTGTCAACATGGAATTTTCAGTTCTGGCTTTTCTGACTTCTGCAAGTATATAATGAGCACGGTAAAGCTTGGAAGTGCAGCCAGCCTGTAGAGTGCAAGGACTTTCTGGATAAAAACTTGCTTTCTGAATGAAGAATTAATAGACTTTTTACATGCAGAAATCAAATAAGACTCTTCTATCCTTAAGAGTGCTTTAATTTCATACAGCAGATTAGGGGCTATTTATGTAATGTTTTCTTTGGCGACTGAATAGCATTGTCCTCAGCCCTTATCACAAAACAATTTAGAAACTGTGTATGTTTGCTAGCAACCACAGAGACATATACAATATCCCTGTCAACTAAAATCAGAGCCAAACAAGCAAACATAATGTTGGTTGATAAAATCTCATTGTGCTGTACAGTGACTGCTGATTGTGAGAGGCAGCATGTTCTTGTTCCAAATAGTTAATAGTTTTTACTAAGATGTCTCAAAGTTTATTTATTAGACTTTACTAAACCAGTCTTACATTTTTGTGTGTGTGCTCTGCATATTCACACCAGGACAACTTGTGGGGAGGTAGGAAATAGCCTGTCCTGTAGTCAGAAAGTAAAGAACTGTCCCCTGGCACCTGTCTTTTGTCTGCCTGCTTCTCCAAAACAAGGATGAAGTAAAAGTCAGTCTGTCATTTTATTTCATGAGTGCATTTAGGTAAAAACTGCTTTTTTGATGAGGCAATTTTGGAGCTTATAATTTAAGTTACATGGTGCTGCTGATAGATGGTGTAGGAAGTACGGCAATGTAGTCTAGCAATAAGCCTAGATAACATTTAATACGCCACCTGAACAAGTACCAGGCTAGCAGCTCCTGAAACAGCAAACACATCCCGTGCTGCGTCCTACGTAGGTCGTGTCGGGTCCCAGTTGGCACAGTGCTCTGCTTCAGTGGGCTGCCAGACCTAGCGTCGGGTCCCATGGAGAATGCTGAAGTTCTTTCTCTGCATCACACTGACACCGTGTGGCTCCTCTGCCGCAACAGCAGCAGCCTCGTGCTCCAGGTACAAAAACTTCACCTCTTAAAGGAGGTCGATATGCTCGTTTTGGCGGTTGGTATTTAGTTTCTCGCTGAAAGAATTCATGATATTTTGCTAAGAAAGATGGTGTGAGCTAAGCATATTTTTGGAATATAGGTAATATTTCTCATTTTCTCAGAAAGTATTAAAACAATAGCTACGCAGGTCTGTCCGAGCACCATCCATTACTTGGACATATCATTATACATTTTGCACATCATTGCTACCTATATTAAAGATACAGAAAACAAAACACCCATGCATGCAGCTGAGACTCCTCTGGAACCAGCTACAAGTTATAGGATGGGGTCTCACTGATCCCCTTTGTCTCCTGCTTTGGGCTGTTGCCATTCTTTGAATGGGCAGCAAACAGCAGAACAGGAGCCCATTGCAGATCCTCCCTCAGCAGCCTCTAACTTCCCAATGGCACCCATCCTGAAAGAACAGATCACAAGATATCACAACAATTGCCACCAACAGGTACTTGGAAAAATCATCCAAAAGAGATGTTTGTCTATTAGAAGCAATAATAAAGAAGAGTATATTTTAAATGTCTTGATTTTCATCTTGCATGCTTCTTGAAAACTAATCTGCCCTCCAAGGTTCAAGTTTTAGGATAAGCAGAGCTTTCTTCTCTTTCTTAGGTGGGTACAGATATACATGTAGGCATCGGGGATCTGTCATAAATCCATGAAATTATCTTATGCAATTACATCTCTTTTTCCAGTTGACTAATTATGGTTCAATAAGCCTTTGAGTTAAAGTGTTGAAAGAGAAACTCATTTCCCACCTGACTTCTTCAACATGCACAGACAGTGAGTTGCATCCATCTTGTGTAGGTTTGGTCTGATAAATAGGACTTCGAGTCTGATGCTCTGAATCTAACCCAAACCTACTGTAAGAACCAGCTCTTCACTTGAGAACCATTTCTGTGTAATTGGTTTGGTCATGCAAATGGCCTCGTCCTTCAGATCTTCTCTACTGCAGCTGCCCCCCCTAGCTGAACGGCAGAGCAGGGTCTGGTACGTGGACAGCTACATTACTTAGGCTCAAAAACGTGGTATAAAATGCTGGATGTTTGTTAGGTGCACACACTTCTTTCATAAATAAGCAAGGGTTTTTACAGCTTTTTGAATAACACCTTTATTCAGTAGTAGTAATGATCTAGGTCTAAGACATACTCAGGTAAACTTCTCCCAGTCACTGTATTCCCCATATAAGTATTTTGTGTTCTGATTCAGCCTTAGCACTGCTATTCTGGCTATTTTCAGAATGGCTTTGAAATACTTATCATCCACACACTCCATCAAAACTATAAACATAAAGTGTCACCTCTTATACCATCAAAATCTGCTATATATTACTTTAAGAAAACTGTCTTCTAAGGAGAGGCCTAAAATCAAGTTATGTTTTGTTTTTAAACATGTGGCTTCAGGAAGATGTTTGCCATCTACCAACTCCTCAGAATTTACCTTTTTAGTAGCAGGGGAAAATATTTCCTTTTTATGTATTTATCCAAGTCTTTTCAGCCAAACCAGGCTAATTTCTTTTTCTGTTTCAAAAAGCCATATGATTGTTCTCAACTAATGGATCTATTCCCTCCAGTTCCCAAAGCACTGCTCCTCTTCTGATGCCCTTTCAATAACAGAATAGCTGCACTCTTGCTGAAATATCTACAGCTCTGTGTTTTTGGGGACTCTGATATTAAGGTCCACATGGCTTTTTCTTGTATGTAGGTTTTTTCTTGTAATACTTTGTGTTCACCATTTTGACTTTGATGACAAAAAATGTCCGTCTTCCATAAGTTTTAGTTTGGCATAGATGATGCTTTGGCAAATTGTCATTGCACAGGATTCATACCAGATATTTCAGGAATCTCCACACTTTCTGTATTCAAGGAGCTACATGAATGCAAATTTCATCAGCTGCTGAATCTGAACTGCTGTCACCAGCTGTTTTCCCAGGGCTACAGCTGCCTATGCCCTCAGATGACAAACGGAGCATGCAAGTTGTTCTAACTCCTGATGAGGACTTAAAGCCAGCTACTGAGTATGTCTGAAAAAATTCTTTCTCAGGGTATTTTCTGATCTTCTCCCCCAGTTTGTTTGTTTTGCCCTCCACAGAGACTGAGAGGTGTTCTATCGAATGAAAACTCTTCTCCATACGAACAGCATGTCAGTCCAAGTCCTGTTCTCTGGAACTTGAGGTCTGCAGCCAAACTTCTTGTCTTAATCAAAATACAATCTTTACCATCCAGTCCATTAGCTGACTTTCCTCTGCAGTCATCATGAGTGTTTATTGTCATAACACCACCCTACCACTCCCATGTGAATCAGGCTATTTTGGCTTCAATGTGTTCTGATCTTGTAGTATAAGAGAGAAGGAGTCTGGGGTCACGCTTGGTTTTTTTCTGCAAAAAGCTATGGACAACTTAGTTTGTATTATGTAAGTTCCAAGATGACATCCATTTCTGTGAGGTATCCTAAGAACAATTATTACCTCCAGTAATTAATAGGGTAATATAGAGTCACATTGCATTTCTACTCTGTTGAAGCCAGCAGTGAGAGTTAGCATAACTCCCATAACCATAGCAGAATCATAGCATAACCTTCTCCTGCAGAATTTTTCCTGTAATTCAGCAATTTAGTCTTCCCAGTACTCTTGTCCCTAAGAATTGTAGCAGGAATGTTAGCTAATTACAAGAATGTGAAGAATGTGAAATACTTCATAAAAAGCCTAGGAAAGCTGCTTCTTCTCCAAGTGACTTGCCTGGATTTCTACTGCCACAGGCCCATATTTCCGTAGAAAACATACACTGAGCAAAACAGATCTTTTCCCAGTTATCGCACATCAGACCAGAAGAGAGCCAGATATCACCTGCAAATAAAGCTACATTCACAATTTGTTCAAAGTTAAATGTGTTCATAAGTGATTGTCAAGCTTTTCTCCTCACTAAATAATTTATTTTGAGCGGCAGAACCCAGTGTACGCAATCGCCAGTGTAAAGAGGCTAGGTAAAATTTAAACCCAGTTACAGCACTATAACAAAGAGTATAATTGAAATTTTGCAGTGGACTGTGCCATCTTATGCAGCCAGCAGGCACGAGTTTTCAAAGTGAGTTTATTGTCCTCAAGCAGCTCCTTCGTACCACCCAGAAATTCAAAGCTCTGATACAGATGGAGATGGCAAAGGTAAGGCCTCCAGCACAGAGTGGTACAAAGAGACAGAAACAAATCCTTTTTTGAGCCCCAGGTACTGGTGCTGAAGAACAGCTTCGCCAGTGCCATGAACTCAGTATCATGCCATCTAGATCAACTTTTAGCCATGCATATGTGCCTTGTGGACATGATCAAAGGGTGCTTCCACTGTCTTCTCATCAGGTGAGATTGGTCATGAACTT
This sequence comes from Psilopsiagon aurifrons, assembly GCA_025447955.1. Lineage (NCBI taxonomy): Eukaryota > Metazoa > Chordata > Aves > Psittaciformes > Psittacidae > Psilopsiagon > Psilopsiagon aurifrons. Next base: position 22,873 of record JAOEHY010007327.1, on the reverse strand, counting down.
TGCGGCAACTCCAGATTTTTCCACCCCACTGTATTTGTTTTATTTCAGCAGAGAAACTAAAAATAGAAAGGACCAAACCTGCAATAAAGGGCAACACTCATTTAACACATGTTGTGGCTGAGTAGGAATTCGGTAATTTGCAATGGCATCTCCTAAAATCTGTTGCCAGGCTTCCATAATTATTGCAAGTTTGTCCGTAGTCTCCATAGCAGCCTTTCCTGAGTCTCAAGGCCTGTGTGGTGACTCATAGAGGTTCAGTGAGGCACTGGACTCCTTTCCAAGGGAGTCTGAGTCACAGGATGCCAAACCTGGACCGGTTTCCTGTAATACAGAGGTTCCCAAATTACAGTAGACATACTGCTCATGGTACACAAGCCACCTCAGTTTGGTGCTCCAGCACCTCCCAGGCATTGCTGCCAGGTGTATGAGGGTAAGCAGATACTGCTGCTGCCACTAGCAATGGTGGTACCCAAACAAAAATATCTGGAAACTTCTGCTTTACCAAGTTGCTGGGCTCACACAGATGCTGCTCCTGAATTTCTCAGAGGGTAGGAACAGTTTGCACAGCAGTAAAAGAGCTGAGCAAACTCTTCACTCTGAGCCCTGGGATAGCTTCCCGATGTCAATAATGGTGCTGCTGTGGGCACAAACTGCTAGAGCAGCTGTCTTGTGACCATGCAGCAGGAGATGTCCCTTACAGTGCTGTCACCCCTGAGCATACACTCCCGAGTGGTACAATCGGCAGCTCATCCTGACACAGGTGCCACCTCAGCAACAGAAATGAGATCTTTCCTCACAGCTGCCTGCCCTAACCACAGAGTCACAGATTTAGGCTTTCTCTTACGTTCCTTTTTGTCTTCTGATCTCCATGAATCTCATTTTCCTGGAAAAGCGGGTGCCCTCCCATGCAACAGAAGGGTAGCTTCTCCCAGCTTGCCAAGCCCAGTTTATAACCTTGTATTTAAGGGGATAATTTTGTACTTTGAGCCTTCTCAGACTAAGGAAAGGAAGAAGTCCAGGCCACCCACTCACCGGATGAGACAGGGCAGCCTCTGGGAGGTGACGTTAGCAGACAGCTATTGTGCGCTGCGCTGGACACAGTGGTTTAATGGATGCCAGATGCATCGAAAAGAGAATTTACCAGAACAGGACAATCTCAAATACAGGTAGTTAGGTATTGCCTCATTTTCTTAAAAGACAGTGAATCCTGAGGTAAATAAGAGCAAGAAACCTGTAACACATTACTCAAATGAATTAATCACCCTGCTGCTACTGATGGGAGCAGCCAGCAATATGAATCTGTACCACCTGAATACCTCTGAAGGCACAACTCCACATGCATTTTTTCAGCAGCAAAGCTAGTAATTAAAGGGCGGCTACAGAAAAGAACGTGACTCCCTTTTTATAAGGAGACACATGGAAAAGACGAGAGGTGACGGGCACATGTTACTCCTAGGAAGATTCCAACTGAACACAAGAGGAATATTTGTCACAATCAGAACAGCCAGCCATTGGAATAATCTCCCTAGGGAAGCGTTGGATTCCCCAACACTAGACACTTCTAAGATTGAGCTGGACAGGCTGCTGGGGCATCTAGTCTAGGTTATGCTTTGCCTAGAAAGGTTGGACCAGATGATCCTTGTAGTCACTCCCAAGCTGGTGTTCCGTGATCCACTCTGTTGACCCTGAAACAATCTTTAATGTCTGTGAAGGCTCCTCTCGTTATCTTTTCCTTGCCGTGAGCAAATATTATTGCTTAGGACATGGAAACTGATTAGCACCTTCACTGTAACAGCTGGGCACCAACTACAGCTTACAGTATCTCCTAGTGCTTTCGCTGGGAAAGTCTGGTGGTATATGACACTGGTAGACACATCCAGACTGATGACCTTGAGTCTGCTCCTCCACTATCTTTTTCTACCTGAAAGAAGGCCAGACTATGCAGCAGCTGAAATTCAGCAGCAGTTACATTGGATAATGCTGACAGTCACGTCATGACAATGTTGCTCTGACACCTACCAACTTCATCTACTGAGAGTGCTCACTGGAGCTTTGATACCTCAGCTGAAACAAAATATTTTGCATCCAGATAGACAAAGCTGTAATTTTTTTTTGCAGAATTACTAGTTTGGCGGTGGCCACAGCATGCTCCTTGGGACCCACTGGGCTTCAAAACCACAATTCTTTATCTGCCATCCTGGGGTGTCACCAGCCACTTGACACCATGACTAGCACCAGCAATTATTTGCAGTGCTCTGCCACCGCTACTACAGATGTTTCTAAAAAAGCAAAGATGAAGAAATAAAAGAAGTAAAACTATTTGCACTGAGTTTAAGTCAGGACAGCTCTCTTCCTTGTCAAGTTGACTTGTCAATTTCTGGCAAAGCCATATGCCAAAACCCTCTTCGCCAGTACCCTCTCTTGATGACCATAGTAGGTTTCACAGCTACTCGCCCTCCTAAAATCTTCCCTAGGTCAAACCAGCAATCACCTGCTTGAAGCCTATCCTGTTCCATTTTTACCCAAGAGCTAGGCTAGCCTGCCTGTTAACTGGCAATGCTTCATTTCCTGAAGGTGCTAACATCTGCCATTTGCATTCAGGAGACAGTGCTAGTTCTAAAAAGAATTTAAGAACATCTTCACCATTTTTCTTCCTACCTTCCCCTTTCAATAATCAAGGCTTCCAATAATAACCTCAATATTCCAGTTGGAGGTGAAGTTATTTTCAAGTCAAAGAGCAGGCATTGAAGCAACTCCCTCCCCACACCTCCAAAATAATGCAAAATAGCACTGTATATCTGCACCACTGTTTTAGCTAGCCAGTAGCATTTGGTACAAAAAGGGTCATGAAAAACATACTACTTCTGATGGTTTTATTGGTCACAGGCAACGTTACAAAGCAGTTACACTGAATAATGCTGTCACAGTCATATCATAATGTGAGGTTGCTACAAACACATTTGAATTTCACACAGTGAAACTAGGGAAAAAAAAAAAAATCAAGCTTGTAACAGAAGATGAAGAAAATACGTTTGGTTTAAAGAAAAAATGGTCCCAGGATTTCAGCTCACTCAAACTGAAGTTAATGGGAAAGCTTCTATTGACTTCCAACAGGCTTCAAATCCAGCCTCCCACATCCCCTGATCAAGCTGTAACACAAAATATCTCTCTGCTCAGTCACAGGCTCTTCATTCTTCTAACATGCTTGTGCGTGACGTATTTTCTTCTCTTTAAGTAAGAGCATAAATATGTAATTGACTATGCCAAACTTTACATATAACAGAGCCAATTTTGGCTTATCAGATTTAGAGAGAGTGGGAGAATTACGAAGGTGATTGCATGTATACAGGAAAAGGAGGGAGTTCCTACACTCCTGAGTGCCTATAGCAGCTGATTTTGTAGCCTGAAAGCTTCCAAGAAAGCTCATTACGTGCTTCTTCAGAATTTACATCTGCCATTTCTGCATTCAAGATGGGTAACTTATGCAAGTTGTAATTTGGATGACAGTGCACTAAAGACAGCTACAAACACAGCTCTGATCTGGTCACTTATCACCAACTGACAAGTGACTGGCCTGTGGGCATTTGCTGAAGAGATGAGATGTGCCATTGGAGAAGACAATCTTAGCAGTCTAAATAAGGAAACAACCTTATGGCAAAAATCACCTTTTCTTGACAAAAATGGGTTTCTAGAAATGCAGCTGACAAAATTATTCACCAAATTGAGAAAGATATCTTTGCTTCAAGAAAGCATAATCTTTGCATCAAATTGAAGTTTAATTTGAAGTAAGATCACAGAATAGTTATAATTGTTTCTGGGAGTTCAGAGATATTCCTGAATTAATTTCTTGTGATTTGCAGATGACTTGATGCATCCAATTCCTGCTTATTCTGAGGATACACTTACAACATGCAAATTGTACACCAAATTCTCCTGAGGTGTCGGAGACACCAGGGGGCAGCAACATATCAAGGCTTCCCAGCTAACACACTAGCCAGGCTAGGGAAGTTTCAGTTACCAGTCCTACTAACTTCAGCATAGTTTATTAAACCATTATCTTATAAGAACCAAAGCTCAGGATATAATTCATGCTTCAAGGAAAACTGGAGTCAGAGGTGCTCACTCCTTATATTTCAATGGTCACCAAGAATGTAGTTATTTCCCAGAACTGTATTTGTTAAGTATTCATATTCAAAAGTAGAATATTGATCATAATCCATGCTTTATAAACCTTTCCCACTCCAGTGCATATGAAAGATAACATTTTTGTTCGTGTCTCAGACTATGATGATCAAAGGCTGTTAACATTTAATAATGGGCATAGTTCTACCACATTCAAGTGGGAATGACAGGAGCTGCCATCCTGTATTTCACACATAGTCCATCAGGAGTCCCTGAGATAGAAATACGGCACCCACTCTCCTCCCTACTGGCATTTTGGTCAAAAGTTCAATATATGTTCCAGCTTATTAAAAAAAAAAAAATTATTAATTAAAACCAGTCTATTTACAAATCAGCTGTGAAATGGATAACAACATTCCATAGGAAAAAAAAAAAAAAATCAGGCCCTCTCAAAAGCTGGTAGATATGTTTTTAACTGTAAAATCTCAGCTACTGGCTGTTTTCTGTCTTGATAGAAGCTGAGTCCAGTAAGTAATTCTATATCTCTGACCCGAGCTATATGAAACTTCATTCTCTCTTCAACCCACATGGACTCAGATTTGCCATCCTATTGGGACAGAGGAGGAAAAAAAAGAGTTTGTAAGCCATCTTTGTTGTGACATGTATTTAATAAGTTAGAAAAAGACATTCTGAAATTTCAGAGAGCCAGAAAGCAGTCACTGTTGGCAAGCAACTAACAGAGAACACTGACCTACAAATAGGTATAAGCTTGCCTGAGTTTAATACTTGTTACTTCCTCAATTATACAGACCATGTTGCTGCACCAGAAGAAGTTAGCAATAATGTGGAACAGCGGGTGATGTCCAGCATCTATCCCACATCTATGATAAAACTATTTCTGAACCTGACTTGGGCAGGGAGTTGTGTCGTACTTTGCTGTAGGATAGGTCGACACACTTTCCATGCTTTGTTCTGGCTTATGTGGAGCATAGCTATGTGCGTTCCAATTACAATTTCAAAGTCCCTCAACTAGAAGCAATTAATGTTCTTCAGGAACATCTGTTTTCTCCCTGTGAGTACACATTTGGCCCAGCACTGACCTTCCCTTGTGGATGACTCATCTTCTCCCAGAAGCTCTTCATTGTTCTCAGCTGTTGACAGGATACTTGTGCTACAGAAGTCTGTGGTGTATCACACTAATAGTCTCAAAATACTCTGCCTCTACCCTGATAGCACTAAGTTTTGCTCTTTAAACAGGGAACGTTAACATAGTTCCTTTTACAGAAGTATTGTTTTCTCTCTCAAGATGATCATGACAGACTACCTTATTTTTACAGTCTTACTAGTTAATTTCCAAGCAAAACAAGTTCAAGCCTGACTTCAGATGTATGTGGGGACTGAATAGACTACTTACCGCACAGCTTTCACTATTGTCTTCTCTGTGAGGTACAATGAAAGACAAGACATCTAGAGACCCTGCACAGTCCAGAGGAGTTTCAGAAGTATTTTTACAACTAGTCAGCACAATGAAGAAGTGAGTTGGAACTGGAACTTCTGAATTACTGGGGTGTCTGAAACACAAAAGGCTGCTCTGTAAAATTCATCAAACCATACTTGCATCAAGAACAATGACAGCAAATCAGCTATATTCTGCCATATCAGTTTTAGCAATCCACTTTTTTATCCCAAAGAAAGCTAGGCCTTAGGAAGGAAAATTCCAGATTACTATTTTGCAAATTCAGTTTGGCTTGGAGGCTGATCTGAGTAACAGGTTTGATGAGGTATAACAAAGTGATTTATCATAAAAATGCCTTAAGAATCCATGGTGCATGGAGAGTTCAGCCAGAGTCCAGAAAACCACCTGCCTCCTGGCTTGAACCAATTTTGCTAACTAGTTTATTTGCATTCACAGCTTTGTAGTGAAACACTGCCAGGTCAGGAAGGGCCAACCATGTAACTAGGGAAAAGCCCCTGCTTTGTTTGCTCCTAGAGTCAATATCAGAAGATTTCAGGCTAGCAGACATTCTTCCATATGCAACAGCTGCTCTTACACTTCACCTTCAGAGTTTAGGATGACACATTTTGGGGGTGCATTTTCTCTACACACTTGCAGCTTTCTTCTTAACTTTACACTTCTGTACCCACTTAGGGCTATTTGACTGTCTCTCTGAACAGATATAACCTGCCAAGGGCCCATCTCTGCAAGATGCTTTCCTTGATAACAAATATTATAATTACTTTTTGACCACTAATACAAGAAAGAAACAAAGCATTAGAATGTGGAAAGGTTCCCACCTTTTCACCTTTTCTGGAGTATCATACAGCCCATCAGAGTCATAATCAAACACAGGACCACTGACTACATTGATACCATTCCTGGCTGCAGCATATTCAGGGAGCAGGTATTGATGAAAGTAGTTCCATAACACTGAAACACAGTAATGGAAGTGGGAGACACATATGCAAGGTAGAATCTGTTAATACAACTGTGCAGAATTTTCAGGAATACAAACAGACATGATAACCTAGGAAAATAATTAGTTATACAGCTGTTCATAGTTTTTAAAGGTTGCATCGAACTGAGCAGCAGCATGCACTGCCGTATCTCCTGGCATTGTGGTTTCATAGCCATAGCCACCCTAACTACAAATCTGACTGAGACATAGTGATGCTGCTTCCCTGTGTCCTTGGGTTTCTATCATTGGAAAGCAAATTACAGAGAAGCTAGAAGAGGGAAGGCAACCTCTGTCTTGCCACACTACCAAATTGACCTTGATAGCTTTGTCACCCACACCTATAAGTTGGTAAGTACCAATATGATACTTCTAATTACAGCTAAGAGTTGATCTCTACTCTGTTACAAAATAGGACATCTCTTTGTCCAGAGGAAATGCTACTTTTTTTTTTTCCACTAGGAATTATGCTTAATCCTCCCCCCCTAAGAAAGCCATGTCTTCATATTTTTTCCGAATTATTATTTTCCTGTTTCCTTAGTAAGTGAGGCCCTAGATTCCTGCCTGGAAGCTCATCTGACTTTAGAAGACATCCCTGAATTGGAAATTAATTTAACTCACATAATTATATATGGCACTGGGGTTCTCTAGAAGATACTCAGTATAAAATCCTGTTTAGGTAAGCAGGAAAATGCAAAGTAAGATGTCAGACATTAAATGTCTTGCACTATGCTCTCATGTAGCGAGCCAGTTGATTAGGAATCATAAGCTTACAATGGTGGGCCTTTTTCACAAGACTGATAATCCTACTTCTGGGAACTTTTCTTTGAGGTAGAAAGCCCACAGTTGAGAGAGATCTTATTTTACAGAGACAGCTGAAGTAGGAATCATTTGCATGGTTTGGAAGCAAGCAAAAAAACAAAAATAAAACCAAAAAAAAAAACCCAAAACAACCCCAAAACCCCCCAAACCCAGTAGTCTAATATTCAACTGTGCATATAAAATATGCATACAAATAAATACCTTTAAATGCGGGATACATTGGCACAATGTTGCTAGTAAGCAAGGCATCATACTGATGTTTCTTTGCATCTACCATGAAATCTAAAAAGAAAAAAACAATTAATTGCTTGGTGCCGTGGTTTCAACCATAAATCAGCCACGCAGTTTGTTCACTCACTTCCCCCTTTTTCTTCCCTCTGCTCCTGGAGGGATGG
>JAOEHY010007327.1:0-12084 GCA_025447955.1 Psilopsiagon aurifrons | reverse complement strand
AATACAGTGAAGGACTGGTTAAATTTTCTGATGTGCAAGAACTTGCTTTATAATTAATGTGATATTCAAAACCTTCCTTCTCCCTCTTTCTGATGGACCACCTCTCTTCATAAAGAAGAGAGAGATAGAGAGAGATAGAGAACTCCAAATATATACAAAGATAGAGAACTCCAAATATTTAATACACAATACTGCGCAGGGGTTTTCGCAGACCCTTGCCTGAGGCATTGCTTATTTGTTGGTGAACTACTGCATCCAAAGAGTGAAGACTTGCTTTTGAAACTATACAGGAAAGCAGCTATGTGAAATCAGCAGAGGGTATTTCATTAGAAGCTGCAAAGTAAGGCAGAGTTAGCAACATAACTACTTTAGAGTCAACATCATTTATCTTAAAGAAAAAGCAAAGATGTAACAAAACAGAGTCATAAGAAACATGCTCTTGCAATTATTTGCTGCAGTCAAATGTCAGTAGAATGTTTTGGGTTTTAACCCACAAGGTACATTTCAATTTCACCAAAACACTGAATATTTATATTTTTGCCAACTAGAAACAAAGAAAAAAAAGAAGGCTTTCAAGTTTTAAATTCTCTGATGTAAAATACAAACTTAAGGAAAACCAGCATAAGGAAATATAAAAAAAAAATACTACTTTGCCTTTGAAAATGCAAGTATTTCCAATCATTACACAAATGGAATTATAAAGAAGGTATAAAAACATGTAGTCTTTTAAATAGGCCACTACCATCCACAAGTTATGCAGAACTACGATTTCAAGGTAACTGTTTTAAATGGGAAAATAAATTGAGCAATGAATGCTGCAGGTTTTTTTCTGCAGCAATTCCACAACACAAGAAAATGTCAAGATTATTACATTTGTTTCTCACCCATCAGGGAAAAACTAAGCATTTTTTTGTAAGACTAAAAATGCAGTTGGTATTATGTTGTTCTTACAGGTCTTCAGGTTATGACATTCAACAAGGGAATATGCAAACTGAGGTATCTAATAAGCTCTAAATAGTATAAGAACCATCTAAGCTGGTTACTAGAATTCTTTTATCTGTGATAACGCTTTTTATATCTAATTAAAAGTGCTTAATTCATCAACTTCAAGAAATTATTGCTATTAAGACTAGTGCTAAGCCACTTCTCACTGACAACCTAAGCCAAAATCCTACTGTTTCATAATCGTAGTTTTTGAGACTCAGGTTCCTATTTGTACAAAACAGAACCGAAGTAGGTTATGTGCCTGGACTTGCCATATTTCTTCAAAGCCAGGTTCAGTAGGCACTTAAACATCCACCTACACATCAGCAGTCTGCTCCTGTGAATCTATCTATAGGCTTTGGGGAAAGCACACTATATTGTACTAACTGGATTTCATTTTGCTGCTCTCATGAGTGTTAATTCTAAGTTATTTTTAAAGGGTTCTGGGACACATTTTTAGAAAGATGTGCTGTTGTTAGTGGAAAAGATTCCAGAAAGCTCTATCTGCTCTTTGTACCAGGACAAACTACACAAACCAACAGAAGCCTTCAATCAGCCCTGAATAAGCAGCAAGCACTGGATCTTGTCTGTTACTGGCATTTAAGACCAGAGAGCTACAGTGGGGTATTTCCAAACACAGAGCTTATCTGCATAAAAACTAAGGTATTATGAACACTCACAAGCCAAGGTCTCAGTCTATTTCTCTTTCTGACAGCCTAATCTTCTTGATTTTCTTTTACGGCATTAGCACTAAGGGCTACATTCTATTTTGACTTACAATTGTCATGATTTATTTATTGTCTTACTTGCTCCATGCTCAAAATAGTTTATTTTGTTTTACAAATAAGGAGCAGATCTACAGCCTTGCAAACTGCAGCTCAAACATGGTATGTCCAATAAATGGAAATAAAACATATATAAAATAAGCAAAAGCTTAAGACCGTAATAACTCAACCATATAAAAATACCCCTTGTGCTTCATTAAAAGTATGCTGCCATTGTGATGTCAGTATTTGCACGGATTTCTTCTCAGGTGCATACATGCAAATTCCCCATGCACCATTTTTGCTTCCCATCCTGAAATGCTTATTACTTCAGCGCTAGAAATTCAAAGGTATCTGATATGCTGTAAAGACACATGCATTAGGATACACATTTATTTGTAGAACAAAGGGTTCCGTAGGATGGTACATGAAAGCCTCAGAACTATAGTCCAAGTAAGTATGAGCAAATATTTAAAAGTACTTGAGAGTTGCTCAGAAGTTTAACAAACATTTCATAATTTAACAATTCCAACTTTTTTTATCATTTTATATTAGTATCTGAAGTTCTTACCTTCTGTTTCATTGAGATTGAAATGCTGGTGAAAATCCCTTACTGGCAAGCCCTATAAAGCAAAAACAGTGAGATTCTACTAAGTGTCCTACAAAGCATATTATGAGCCATTACTACACTTAAGGTACTGAGTGTAACATCTGCCTTGCACTGTACAGAACTGTGACATCTACTGGCGAGGGGCTATGGAGAATTTGCAGAAATAAACTGGTTTTGCCAAAGGCAAATCTACAGTCTTGAAAACCACAGCCCAAACACACAACATTCACAGAAAGGAAATTTCAGCATAATTCAGTAAAGCAAGCAAGAACTAAATGCTCTCCCCATCAAAGCTTGCTTCTGTGGCATCTTCCACGCTTTTCAAAACTGAATATGACTTCACATAAGCAGACTGCAAAAATGGAAATAAAGGCTGGTACCCACTAACCCTTGGCAAGATTTGATTTTGAAACCGACAGTAGGGAGCTGCACAACTAGTGGATAAAGATGAACACAGGATAATCCAGAGAGTTTCATTCTTTGAACACAACACAGTTGTCTACTTACACTTTAACAACTTCAGCACTTACCCCTGTCCTGCAAGAGCAGCCGAGGCTCACTGAGAAGGCTCTTTGTCCCACCAGAGAGCATTCAGAAGGATGGCCTGTTTCTGTGGGATGTTGGGGTGTATAAACAATATTCCTTAACAGATGGTTTAGGCGTCCATGAGTTCCATTGTTTGGGGCTGGTTTCAAACCAAGCAGATCTATGAAAGAATTCAAGTGATATTAGCAGGATTAGAAAGACTGTGGTACACTGCTGATTCTACTGTGATTACAAGGATGGGGGAGTCAATAAAGCTGCCCTGCTTGCTGATCACCAATGCCTAAAAGGGAAAGCACACATATTCTTAGCTAAGGCTCAGGATAGTATTAGTCTGCTTGTAAAGAGGGAAAGAGCAAGTGCAAAACATGGCAGAGGTTGACTTCCAAGAGGAAGTGAACTTTCAGCATCCAAGCTTTCAGTGAGGGATAGAACGGCAGTCTCAAATGCATGAAACTAATGACTACATGACATTGGTGCTTTGGGGGGTAAGTCTGGGGGATTTTTGATTTATTAGGTTTGGATTTTTTTTTTTTTTACTTATATGAATCTTAAATACATAAGCATCACTAAAGAGTAAAGCCATAAAAAAGCCTAGGCAGAACATAGGTTTCTGCTTACATCTAAAACATCACTTGCAGCTAAAATTTTAAGATTCAAAATTGTCACCAAAGTAGCCTAACCAGAAAAACATCTCTACCCTAAATACCTAAGTCCATCATTAAAGTAACTCAAACAACTAGAAGCTGCCTAGCACCAATGCTTGGAGACATTTCAGACACTTTGAAAATATGAAGAGATCAAGCTCCGTTTCACCTTAATCAATGCTAGTATTCATAGATTTGTCATTTCTCCACTTAACTCCTATGGAATCTATGAAATAAGATGTTTTCAAAAAAGAGCAGGCACCCTTGTATCCAAAAGGTTGGTGTCTAGATCACTTACCTACAGCACAAGAGTTAGAGCTGAATTTCCCTTCCTGCATGGGGAACTGAACATATGCAGGAGGGAAAGTTCAGTGCCACTCCTGTAACAAACAAAACAGCTTCAGCTGAAGGAAATGTCATTCCCCCAGGTGAAGCTGCTTTACTTTGGAAGAATAAAACAGCCTTTCTTAGCCTAGCAGTCCCTGCTCCAAGGAATATATCACACAAAGCAGCAAAAAAACCAAATCAGAACCAGTCCCGGAACTCAGGTCACCACTCCAACAGCTAAATTACATGGTTATGTTACTATTATTTTAAGTGGAGTATCCAGGAATTCACAACGCCCCAGAAATCCCCAAGTCTGGCAACATGGAAAACCTGAGTTGAAATTCCCCTGTTTAGACAAGACAGTTGCACATATCCGGTGCTTGCACTTCAAGTGATGAGATGTTGGACAAATGGGAAACTATCTCTTCTCAGGCTACATTTTGCAAGAAGATGCAATCAGCCACCTCCGAGAGAAACACTAGAGCTCCAAATGACATGTGAGAGAAGATGCCTTTCTGCAGTCCACACGACATTTAAGCCCTGTGCAAGCAAATGGTTGAGTAAGTCACTTCCTTTCATTCTCTATCTGGAAGTTACTGTGCTGGCTTTTGCACATCCTATTATTCTTTATATATAAGATAGAGGAAATCTAGACCTCAATGACTGCACTTGAAAAACATCTGATATGTCACTGAACCTGCTTCACCGGAATGCCACTAAGGACTTTACCCCTTCCCATGCAGAATACACAGATCTGGGTCACAAGAAGGTTCAAGATCAATTGTGACATCAGAAGACAGCAAAGTATGCAAGACTGCAAGAAGCAGGCTTCCTGACAATGGCCTGTTTCCTATTCCAGCAAAGAATTTAAACACATGGTTTAAACATGGTATACCTGAATATCACCACTGATGTGCAGTGCTCTTGTTAAGTGTTTTCTGGATCAAACCCTTTGGTAATACTTTGCCTCTCACAGATGTAGATGCTAGAGCAAGTATAGGTCCTGGCAAGAGAGAGAAGCAGGCAGGAAGTAATGCAAAACAGGTGAAGATCCCAAGGGGAATAAATGAACAGGAAGTGGTAGAGCTAGTGATAGACTTTTGGAGAAATCAGGAAATACAGAACGAAGAAGGGTCAAAGGAGAAAGGAGTCACAGTAGCATTGTGTTTGAGGGGGATATAAAGGGCTGCAAGGCATCTAAGCATCTGATTTTCAGAAAGAAACAACACTTCTCTGGTGCAGTGTACTGTACAGTGTCAGAAAATACAGCAAAGAAATCTGTTTTTGGATGGGGCTGTCTGCAATCCTCAGACACAGAAGCAGACTTCATGGAACAGAAATCAATCACGAATTCTAGAGCAACACCACATAGGATCAAGAAATGGGAAATGTGACTGCTGCAGAAACAGCTAGCTCTAGAACAAGACTCCGAAGCAATGGGAATAAAGACTAACAAGACTGTAGCAGTCCATCAAAAGATAAAAGTATATTTGAGACTCCTGTTATATTTGACAATGAGAACAGACAGGGAAACAAACAAATCTAGTTTTAAAAACTACAATATATATATTGAACATGTGACAGACACAATAAGTCTGGGAGAAGGCTTATTAACAAAAAATTAAAAAATATTAAATTTTATCTGAACTAAAAATTTATAACTAAAGTAACTAAAATTTAAAATATTGTAAAGGAAAGCAACGAATAAGAAAACACATGACAAAATACAAGGACTTGCTCAAGAGCATTAAAAGTACTTGACTGACTCAGGTTTTCTGGAAATGAGCTGCCTGGCAGTTGTACCCATATCCATCACTAGGCTTGATACTTGTTGTTCTATCTGAGTAAGGTCACCTGAGTGATTCATCTGATAAAGGCTCTAGCTAGATGTGAGAGATATATCCCTTCTTCTTGATGGTAGAGAGATTGTGTAAAGTAGTAAGTTTTAGTAGTGGTGAGTCAAAGTACCAGCTCTGGAGAAGCCAGAAGAGTACACAGGGTGACCAGCAGAAAGGAGAGATGTAAGGTGGCCTGACTAGTAGATCCTAAACAACCATTAGCCATTCAGAAGGCTGGAGCTTTCTCAGGAAAAGAAGCAGCTTTTTATTTGCAAAAATGAGCAGTGAGTTTTAAGGACAAATTTCTAAGGACACTTAAAAACCTGCCATTAGAAGATTTACAATGCCCAAAAGACATTATGTTTTACTGGACAAAGATGACCCCCATCAATTGTACTTACCACACATTAAATTATATACTTCAATGTTTTCAAATGGGTCAACTTTAGTATGAAACTTGAATCCTGGTCCAAACCCAATAAAGATAGCCTAGGATTTACAGAGAAAAATAAAGTGGAACTCTGTTTAGGACAAGTTAAAATGGAAAATATCTTCATATTCAGAGGGCATTTTCCGCTAAGAACTTAATCTTTACCAGCATAGTATGGACTAAGTCAAAACCAAATTTTTCTTTAAAAAAGCAATATTTTTTAAAGTAGTAAGAGTATTAGGAAATCTGATTTTGTCTCATTGTTGCCTTTAAAAAATTGCCTTCAGCCATTTATGATGTACCTTGCTCTTCTCTGCTTTTAAAGAAGTTAAATACATTTTCTTAAATGCTTTAAGGATTTTAATAAACAGAAAAATGTTGAGCTAAAATAGCCATCACATTTCATGCCCTATAAACAAGGTGGAAACTTTTGACTTGAGGCAATAAAAACATCTGTTGGTAGCAATGCTTTAAACGGTTTTAAGCAGTGCCAAGATCCTAGGCTTCTACGCCTGGTTTGCAGCTGGTTTTTCTTCTTCTTGCACCACTTCCTGAACTGTACTGGCACAAGCGACTGTGTAGCCATACAGCAAACCTGATCCAGGAACACAGCCAGCTCAAAAAACTTCTTTCCTGCTGTCTCTTTTCCTTCTAGTTCAGTTCCCTGACCTACTTACCACTGCAGCCACGCAAAGCTTACACCAGCATAGAGCAGGGTTTGCTGCAGGAGTAAGGACAGCGAGGCAAGGGAAGCAAAGGCTTAACTCAACTACTGCCAAAAAAAAAAAAAAAACACAACAACTCTGTTTTTAAACTTATCCTGAGATATTTATCTTATTTGTGGTATCAAGATACTGAATGAGTGATGGATGCTTTGCACTCCGTAGCATCTTCCTGTATAAGACCTCGAAGTTCTTTGCAACGCAATTGTCTCAGACTTCATGGCCGTATGGCAAAAATTAGAACTTCAACTCTAACTTCTTTTTTTGACATTAAAGCATAATTCAGGCTGACATTCTGCAACTGTTGATACTGTAGGCTAATAATTTACTTGACAAGCCTAATTTGAACCAGATGAGGCAGGAATATGCTACCTCCTTTCTGTTGAACTAGTTAATTACAGAGCATGAAATTCATGCTGCTATAATGTTAGCCACAAAAGGATAAAATATGTTTGGTGTAAGACCAGCTGGGTCTTTTATGAACTGACAATCCCAAGCCTGGCAAAAAGTTTGAATAGAGTCAACCTATCAGAACAAAACAAAAATTACACAAGTCAAACTGCAGCAGAGAGAATATGCTAAAGCTGGCATTCGGTATCACACTGCCTTGAGGGTTGTAACCCATTACTAGGTGCCCTAACAACACGTTTTCCATTGTCAAATCAGAGGAAAAGATAGGTCTGGAAGGGTAAACCAATGCAAAATTAACACTTCTTTTGGCTAGCAGTTTGATGCCAACAGTACATTATTCTACAAGGCATGAAAAATGAGGCTTTTAAGTGGAATCTATGCTTCACATAGCCTACGTAGGTTTCTTCACAAAAGTTACGTTCAGCAATTTTTTTTGATAGGGGGTTCTCTCTCTATAGATGTGCTTACACATATTAACTGTAATAGTACTAAGTACCTCATAACTGTTAGTGGACTTCATCCTGAAAAACAGCTTTTTCAAATTAAAAGTATTGCTTTTCATTGTTTTGATAGCAGAAACTAAAGCAGAGGATAGGTTAAGCGACTTTCCCAAATTAAACGGAGCTGCCTAAGAATCTGATTTCATGTTTCCCTATGATCTCTCCCCATTTCTCATTAAAGAGGATAATTTTAGGAGTCTCCTTAAACAAACAACATGCTTTCTCCTGCACCTCAGAACAGTGATACATAATCTATCATGACACAGCAGAATTGTGGAGTTGGGAGATAATTTAGTGAATTTTCACAAAAGACAGGATCAAAAGTCATTATGTATTTTGCAAAAGATGCTTCTCTGACCAGTTGTTAGGTAATTCCTTTGGTGGAAGCTCCACGGACTTCCAGGGCAAACTGTTGTACTTGCTAATGGTTTAAAAAAAAAGCTTCCTAATAAACAAATCAACTCTTCTTTATTGCAGCTTAAGCTTATTACTTCTGTTCTTCGGCAACCCAGAAGTCAAGGAATGGACTAGCCTTACAGACCATGAGGGCTGGTCGGCTAGGGAACAACTTTGCTTGCAAAGGCCTGGACAGTAAGATGAACATTAGCAAGCAGCACACCCTGGCAGCAAAGGTGAGCAGTATCACATGCTGTATAAACAGAAGCTGAGCCAGCAGTTTGAGGTAAGGGATTATCCCTCTCTACTCAGCATTTCTTTATGCCACATGAGGATTCTGCACCTCAAACATAAAGGAATGACATCAATAAAGAATCATCACAAATTCAGTAGAGGACCCCCAAGGTGGTTGAAGGCTGAAGCTCCTGCCTTGGGAAGATGAACAGGGCTTGTTCAGCATGGAAAAGAGATTGGCAGAGGTGGACATAACAGCAGTCCCCCATCATCAAAGAGACTGCCACTTCTTCAGTGCTACACAGTGGGAGGCAGAGACACAATAGGCATAAACTGAAACAAGAAAGGTTCTGGCTAGCTATAACTAAACACATTTACACCATGAGAACACTCAGGCAGTGGAATGAGTTGGTTAGAAGCTGTGGAGCCTCTATCCTTAGCAGTTTCAAAAACAGCTGTGTAAAGCCCTGAGTAACCTGGTATGATCTCACAGCTGACTGTGTTCCAAGTACAGGTAGGACTATAGACCTGAGGTCTTTCAATCTGAATTTTCTGAAGACCTACAATTACTGTGTTTGAGGATTTGATAAGCTCTCTCTTTTCCTGCTTTTAATGTTACAACCAACCAACCTGATGCAACTTTGTACTTTTAACAGTACAGTGAAATCTCTGGGGTAAGTCCTGTTGGGTTTTTGCCCAACTCTTATGACAATGGAATCCCATCCTGTGTGGGTGACCCACCACTTCACAATAGGAATCCTACAAATGCTTGATTTCTTTATTTGCAGATGGAATAGTGCCACAGATCTTTGAGAACTTAAATTTCAACACCCGGCAAACAGAACATTCAGAAATAAAAGGAGATAAAAATAAGAGCTAGAATAAGCTTTAAGTCTCACCTGCATACTGGGGAAGTGATTGTCTGAACCATGGAATCCACCTGTACATCTTTTAATCTCCAGCGGTTTCCTATTAAAAATTCACAGTTTCTGTAATTCACACTTTATAAATCATATTGGTATAAACTACATTCAGTGATGCACTGTTTATGTATCTATTTAAAGACTTAGAGGCTTGTCCATATGGAATAGAAAGTCATTAGAAAGAATAGAAAGCTCAGGAAGAGAATGCCTTGAAAATAACTTCTGTGGCAAATGTTATCTGCAGACAGCTAGAAGAAGTTCAGAAGACTGGTTCAACTAAGTAGTTATGCACATGCTTAGCTTTCAGCACTCACTTTGAAAATTCCTAAAGCATGGCAACGCATGCTGAAGTATCTGACAAAGTTTCTAGCAGTTGAAGTATGCATTGTCTCTTTGCAATGTCCTTTTGCTATGACAAACAAGAATACCATGCTTTAATAGCTATCACTGATAGCTATTAGAAGAGAATTGCATTTGAAAGTGAAATGCTATGAGAAAACAAGAAATTATTAAATTATTTACTGCACAATCAAGTACTGAATACTGTAACTTACCTAGCAAGCTGCCATTGGGAGTCTAAATAGAAGTGCAACGGTTCAATCCGGTCATTATAGGAATAATGGAAACGCTTGGGTAGCATCTGTTTCATGTAAGCTTTGAAAGGCTGATTTGGTTCTATGCACTGAAAAGTTTAAAATATAAAATGCACGCTTCACCAAACTTTTGCTTATGTCATGCACAGTTCTTACAATGCACTTCAATTCCAAAGGTCCTGCAATAACTTCCACTAAGGACAACAGGACTCTGTCAAGTTTAGATTCATATGGTCTGGGGACCCGACTAATAACCATTTAAATAACAAATACTGCTTGGTTTTGCATTCAGTAGTTATTGGAATAATATTTACATTGGATTACAGACATAACTTTCTTTTTAACAGAAAATTATACAGAACCAAACAGTATGCATTAGAATTAATGAAGATTTACACCAAGATATGAACACCATGATACATTCACAAGTTGTAGGCTATCCACTGCAATAATTCTACATCTCTGCAATACAGAAAGTAACAGACATTCAAAGGGTTTTCAGATTGATCCCTCAGGGACAAATACATTGTTCCACCAACTAATATCCATTAATGATTTAAAAAACAAAAAACACCCCTAAAACAAAAAAAAAGAAAGTACCCACAAACACACAAATATACCACCAAACAAAAACATCTACTATAAAATTGGAACTTTTGAAAAGTTAAGTCATCTATACAAACAGTACTGCTCTCACCAGCAGCAGTGTCTGCATAACTGAGTGGCAAACTGATTGTGATGCAGGCATAAGAACAGGTACAGAGAAGAAAAGCAAGTTTAAGATAGAGAATGAAAAATAAATTTTAAAAAAATATCAATAACCTCTCTCAAAGCTGTTTATCTAAAAGGTGTGGGCAAGAAAATCTCATGCTTGTCCAGGAACTGAAGATGAGCTTTACACTGACTTGGCCCTCAGCCAGTATGGTCCAGATATACAAGTTCTCAGTTTGAAGAGCAACATGATACAGTTAGTGAAAAGAGCTGAACACAAAGCCTTAGTTAATGCACAGCCAGATAGCCTTATGACACCTTACCCAACTTTGACCTTCCCCTGAGTGGAACTACTTTTGTTGTTAACTGCATTGCGTACAGAAGGTCACCAATTCAAAGTTCAGATGCTATGCAAGTAGCCCAGCATACAGCTGATGCTATAAAACACTGTAAACTTCAATAGAAATTAAGCCAGAACAACAGACATAATGACACTTACTGTGAGGTTTCTGACAATGCCTTCATAATTAACTGGAAGAATCATATGTAAGGATTAGTCACCTAAGTTAAAAAAAATCAGATGTAAAATGAAAGTGTTTCCATCATCATAAAATTAGCTGAGTTTCAAAAAAATATCTGGACACAAATTTTTCCAGAATGAAAACCACATGGAACAAAACAATTAGTAAACTGTCATGCTACTGCTTTTATGAAATTTTACTTCACAGTTCTCCTCCCCTTGCTTACTTATTGGAAGATTTAAAATTTTTTACTCTGTTAGCCACAGTTAGAAAAATAATCCAAGAAGAACATTTTCACAAAAGAGGCAACTAAATGCTGTGCTAATTAAGTTGGATTTTTCCTGCTAATAAACTTCTAAGGAAAAAGAAACAAATACAACAACCATGGCAGCAGTTTTATCTGGCAAGCATCTTTAGAAAGATAGCCAAGTGCAAGCTGGCTAAGATCCAGATGCTTAGACTCAAGCCAAAAAGGACCATTACATCATTTAGTTTGACATTTTGTATAACACAGGCCCATTACATTTCACAGTTACTCTGCCCTGAGTCTGATACCCAAAGTACATAAAGGATGACACTGGCAAGGGAACTATTAATAATTCCTACATAGATATATGCAGTGCTACAAAGACAAATTATGCTCCTTCATGAAAACAGTGCACATATCAAAAGCAGGAGATGCTCTGCTTTTCTTCTTCCTAAACTTGTTTCTCCAGGGAGAACCTGAAGCTGCATTTGAGAATTCCCATGTTTTCCAAGGAGACATTTAAAACAATCTGGAATAGTATCAAGCAATAAAGTAAACAGGAGGATGACCATGGGACTGGAGCACCTCATGTATGAAGAAAGGATAAGAAAGTTGGGGCTGTTCAGCCTGGAGAAGAGAAGGCTGCGTGGAGACCTCATAGCAGCCTTCCAGTACCTGAAGGG
>JAOEHY010007325.1:0-23147 GCA_025447955.1 Psilopsiagon aurifrons | reverse complement strand
TGAGGTCTCCACACAGTTTCTCTTCTCCAGGCTGAGCAGCCCCAATGTTCTCAGCCTGGCTCCATACGGGAGGTGCTTATGAGTGAACCAGTCATCCCAAAGGCAGTGACTCACAAGACCTGGCTGCATATTTGCAGCTTGGGTACATGTTTTTACAACTGGAGTATGAGCGAACCCAATTTTCAAAGGATAACAGAAATTCATTGGAAGTATTGGGATTCTTATTAGGCCTCATTAAAAAAGAAACATAATTAAAAGAACAGTTTCCTTTGCTGATGCCTAGTTTGAACCATGGCCTCTCTTCTGAAATAGAAAACATCACATTTGTTTTCAGCATATGAGGACCAAAAAAACAAGTGATGATTTTTGTTTTCTGATGTTCTGAGGTAACTACAGAGAGTTTTAGCTGTTTTTCTACCATGCTGCTGCTCTTGCCTCCAGCTTCTGAAGCCTGCGACCCCATAAACCTCCTGTCTATAGAGACAGCTAATGCTTTAATTGATCATTAGTAGGCTTTCAAAATGAGTTTCCATCTGCCAAAAGATTAAATGTCTTAGGGAACTGACTTCGAGCAGTTTGATGCTTGGAGGATAAATGCAAGTGCCTTTAAAAAGCACTGCTAGGGCACAAATCCTTGAAAAGCTTGCTTCTAAAATACTTAAAAGGAAAAGCGATAGAAAAGATTTTTGCTCCAATTTGTATTTTTTCTCCTCAAATTAGAGAAGGGTTTTTTTACATAAAAACTATACATATATTTTTATGTATACATTCTATCAATAGAAGTATTTTCATTGGAATTCATTAGCTCGCTTTCAAGAACCAAGGAGCCAAACCTCATGCAAATGTTGAATTTAACCTTAGAACAAGCCATACAAACATTGGGGCAGCTTTTAATCTGCAACATCATTTCTTTGCTAAATGTATTTATTCCAACATTAAAAAACATGCTTTAGGGCAAAAGATGCTGAAAACTTTTTTACTACCTGTGCTTGAGAATACTGAGGAGAAACATCTCTGGTTTACCACAATCACAGGGGTTGCTTCTCCTCCTGTTGCCTTTAAACTTTTGCCCTTTAGCTTATTTGGAGTGATTTTTACAGGTTTTTCCCGTTGTTTTCTCTTTGACATTTTAGGTACAAGCCACTTTTGGAAAAACTTCTATTGCAGAAATAATGGCTTCTTTCTTTGGCATCTGAAAAAAAATCAGTGCTATTTAGCTCTGTTTCAAACAGGTTTAGGTGGCAAGAATACTCTTCTGGCTGCATTAGAGCTGTCAGCGTTGTTGTAGCAGAAAACATAGGACCTGCAGCAGTGCCGAAAGGCAGATGTGACTCATGGTGCAGAGGTGAGGTTATGGGTTCCTTGTTAGTCTTTGTCTTGTGACCCCAAAATGGGCAACTGCAGTGGTTTTTAGGCTCTTCCTTGTTCTTCAGCGCCTTCTAGAGTAGTGGTTGCTGAGATGGGAGCGTGGCTGGTGTGGAAACGATGGTTAAAAGATATAGACAGACGTTCCAAGGTTACATTTTGTCCCCAGAATGTCTGTCTCCTCTTATTTACCACTCAGGAAAACGGGTACAAAGACAGAGTTCTTTATAAAATCACTAGTGGTTGTCAGCAGAGCACCTCACTGATTGGGGCCATATCTATAGTGAATGGAAAGAATACTACTTTTGGAGTAGGATACTGGGAAGATGGATCTTACCTGTGTATGAAAGGTTGCATTCTGTTTGCCTTGCATTCTGTTTGTCAGGCAAAGCAGAAAATGCTGGTATGATCAGTGGTGTGTTGATTTATGACAGGATGCTGGAGCTGGTTTAATACAGGCTGACTCTAAAAAGCAAGATGTTCTTCTTTCTTAACTTGTATTTGCCACGTTGATAGGAAAGCATCCTTTTAGAGCATTGGATACAGCTGATGTTATTCTATCAAACACTCCAACATTTGAAGAAAACATAGGAAAGAGGGGAGAAAATAAGATCTTGAATTCCAATTTAATAATGGTGTAATATGAAGGCCAGATTGTAACTGTAGAAGTTCATTTCCAATTTAAACATTTAGCATTTTCATCAGTCTGCAAATACAAGGAAATTTATTACATTAAGATGGAATTTAGATCTTTGACATGAAGCTGATATTTTCATAGCGTGAAAAATACCAAGGTGACATTACACTGTCTCATTTGATGACTTCCAAATGTCAGAGTGCAGTAAGTTATTCACAGGGACCTCAATGTCTTGTGATAGTGTCAATTTAAAAGACATTTACATCGGCTTTTTTTATTTAAACATGTAAAACGGAATATGCAAAGTGGGTGAGGAAGGGGTGGGGGGAAGACCAGGGGCAAGGAAGTTCTTCCTAATAGAATGAGGCACTTTTTAAGGCTGATTTCTAGTGGAGCCTCCTGACAGCAACATGGATTCCTACCCGGCAGCGGTGCTGGCAGCTCCCGTCTTCTTCCCCTTCGTTATGTCCCCCATTCCCAGCTCAGCACTCCGATGTTTCTTGTTATTTGAACGGAATTTAGGGGATTAAAATTAGCACGATGTATTTTCCTAATCAAAGTACACCACCCTCCCTTCCTTTTAAAAGCCATCTGTAATAGGGAGATGCCGACTATTGCTCTGGAGGCGATTATCCTTGGCTTAATGAGACCACAGACCTGTCAGCTAACACGGAGCCACAGCAGTTGACTATAACCACCGTAAACCTGTGTCTTGGTACAGCTTCGCGTTGACTCCCGCACGCCGAGGACGGGCGGGTTATTCCCTCCGGTGTGTCGGAGCCGCCATGAGGAGCGGCGCCCCGCGCGGCGGGGAGCGCGGCGCCGCCTCACACGGCCGCCATGTTTCTGTCCGGCGCTGAGGGACAGAGCCTCTCCCCACCGCCGCCTCTGCTGCCGCCCGTCCCCACTCCGGGCCTCTGCGGCTGCCGGAGCCCAGGGGCAACGCGGGCCGAGGCCGGCGGCTCCGTTCCCGAGGCCCCGCCCCGCCACCATGTCGGAGCTGGCGCTGGAGGAGCTCTCGGCTCTCGCCGCCATCTACTGCGAGCCGGACGGCTGCGAGGTGCTGGCGGTCTCAGGTGAAGGCGGCCGCGGGGCGTCCCGCTCGGCGGGGGCTCAGCCGGGGGTGATCCGCCCGCTGCCCCGCACCGAGGGGAGGTGGCTCCCGGGGGGCTGCCCAGCGGGGCAGCGCCAAGGATGGGCCCCTTCCCGCCCTTCCCTGTGTCCTCGCCCTTTGTAGGGGACAAATCCTATCGGATCCTCCTCTTTTGTAATTAGCGAGCTTCTTAATGGCAGCTGTTTGCGGTGCACGCTGAAACCTGCAGTAGGTGAAGGGCAGCGGCGGGGATGGGCTGGAGCCTGGTGATTTGAATCAGAGAATGGTTTTAAGTTGGAAAGAACCTTAAAGATCCTCTAGTTTCAACCCGCTGCCATGGGCAGAGAATGAGCATCTCCTGCATGGAACAAGAGTGGGTATTTGTCCTGTAGTATTTCATGGGGGGGGGCAGCTGCTGCTGTGCGTGCGAAGCTTTGGGTCGGCTCTGTCTTTGTGGAGGTAAGGTGGTGATCTGGGCCTTACGATGTACCAGGTTCTCCAGCCTCAGCGTGCATGCATGGCTGGGGCTTTACAGGGTGCTGAGCTGATCCTGAGTGTTTTCTCCCATCCCTGCTGGTCACACAGGGTGTAAGAGATGACTTTCAGCAGTGTTGTGAAGATGCCCCTCCATCAAGGGACAGTAAATAGTTCCAACCGCAGTTAGTGTCGCCCTTAAAGAAGTGCCAAGTGGGATGTGCGAGTGGTGTGTGCCTGTTCAGGTACAGAGCATTAAGTACATGGGAACGCTCATCTGTATTTGTTGTAGATACACACAGATAATGTGCATGTGCTCTCTATTGTAGAGAATATGCTATGGCCATGTATTTTCTATGATAGATGTGATTTTCTGTGATACTATATTCATATTTAGCTTATGGTCATATACCATATGGCCATAAACTAACCCACAACAAGTGTCACCTCAACATGAGGAAGACCTTCTTTACGTGAGGGTGTCAGAGCCCTGGCGTGGGCTGCCCGGGGAGTTGTGGAGTCTCCCTCTCTGGAGACATCCCAAACCCACCTGAACATGTTCCTGTGTGCCCTGCTCTGGGTGGCTCTGCCTTGGCAGGGGTTGGAGCGGGTGATCTCCAGAGATCCCTGCCAACCTCAACTGCCCTGTGATGCTGTGAAAATTACTTTGGTATAAAATAACGTGGCTGAATTTGACTCACTTGAACAAAAAAGTCAGTAGGAAGTTAACTGAATAAACCTCAAACTTGTGTTTAAAACAGTTGAAATAGATTTGCACAGAGCAGTGAGTTGTGATTTGAAGAGAGGACTTTGTGCACAGACAGCCTGAGAGGGATGGAGGCATGAGTGACTGCAAGGAGCACAAGTAAGTGGGGTAGTCTAAAAGCAGGATAGCTTTGTGTCTCGGTTTGCATGACACACCTCTTGCTCCAGTGTGGGGCTGTAATTCTGCCCTTTTAGTTTGTCATTGGGTTTTTTTTAGAGTTATATTTTTAAAACCTGACTGATGAAATGTTTCAAGTGAGTTTTATTTTCTTAAAAGTCAGAAAGCTCAGGGCTGTTATTTCGGGCGTCGTTTGAAAATACAACATCCAGGCTTAACAGACATTTCACTTTAAAACATGCGAACATATCTGAACATTCCATATGCACGTCTGTTCCCCCAAAGCTGTTACCAGAATATGTCCACATCCTTCTCTCTGCTTCATATACAGGAAAATGGGTTTGAGCTTAAGTTACCAGGATGTAAAGGCTTAGAATCATTCCTGGAACATAAAGTGAAGTGCCACCAGTGCACAGCAGGAGCTGGTTGTTGTATTTGTATTGATCATAGAATCATAGAATAGTTTGGGTTGGAAAGGACCTTAAGCTCATCCAGTTCCAGCCCCCCGGCCATGGGCAGGGACACCTCCCACTAAACCATGCCACCTGAGGCTATGTCCAACCTGGCCTTATGTGACCTTGCAAGGCCTGTAGCCACGTTGTGTTCGTATGTTAGGATCATGTCTATTTGGTTGTTTTCCATCTTTTTCTGCTGGAATAGAAAAGATGATTTACAAGAAGGATTATTGGTGATTTTCTTACTTCAGGAATTTACTTCTTGTTTGCGTTGGAGCTGCAGAATCCTTTAGTTTGTATGCTGCTAACTCACCTTTGCTTTATGTCTTCAAACCATACAGATTGTCATTGGCCAACGGTGCACAGAAGTAACTTTCAGTAAGACTGTTATGTTGTGCTGTCTCTTAATACATTAAGAGTTACTTGCATGTAGACCCATAGCATCAAAAAGGAGACCATTGAGGACTTACGGTTTGGGGAGTGTAGGAAAATGCTTTTGCATGTCTCTTGGTAAGCTAAAAACTTTGGTTTTCTGGGACTGGACAATGAAGCATTCAGAATGTAAACTGTGTTTTTTATCAAAACCAGTGCGTTGCTGCATTTAAATAAACTAATTACAGCATATCTTCTTTACCTGCCATATCTACTCACAAAGATCAGTGTTACAGATGGAAATCCATAATGTACTTGTTAATCTGTTCTCTTCTGCTTTGCTCACCAAGCATCCTATAAAAATATATATTCGAAGCTTGTATGTTAGTAGGTGCCATTTTCTGAATGTAAAAATAGACTGCATGTGTTGCATAAAATGCCTTTGGGCAGGAGAGGAGGGGGATATCTGTCTGCTTGGCATGGAACATAAAAAATCTCAAGTATCCTAGAGCTAAATATACTGATAAGCATGCAGCTATGGGGGGAAACGAGTTAAAATGCATGGAGTTCAGTCTTACTAGCACATTAAATGCCAGCAGAATGGTCATACCCAAGCTTTTACTTCAGGAATCATCACTGTTTCACTGGGAAGACAACTCAGACCTGGTAGCTTGTGCAAACAAAGGAGATACTGCTCCAGAGCCTCATTATGCGGGGTGCTCCTCTCTTTGTTCTGCCAGGCTCTGCAATGCTGGTGCAGAAAATGGGATGGACGCTGGGATGGTGACATAAACTTTAGATGCTGTAGCCCCACAGATGTTTCAAACCAATTCTCCTTGTCAGAAGTAAGTCTGAAGCAGATGTAAATGAGCATGGCTCAGGGTGATACACACACCTTGGGATTCGAGGCCGCTCTGCTTCCTTCGGATTAGTTCATCATCACAGGGAAAGAAAGGTGTGAGATTGTTGCAGGCTTAAATATATGATCGCTTCAGCAGGAGGCCCTTGCCAAAGGGGCAGGGCTGGCCTGTCTGCTTATCCCTTAGTTACTACAGAGTTGGTGAGATCTGGTATGACAAGCTAGTGAAAAAACCCGAGGAGGATTATCAGATTATCAGGTGTTTTTCTGTCACTGTAATTAAGCTGCCAGTAGTGTTCTTCAACTCATTTATAGGCCGTGCAGTTTTCTATTTCTTGGCAATGTGGTTTAAAACGAAGTGATTCACAGGCAGAGATATAATCGTATTGTTCAGCCAAAGGCAGCTTGGCTGTGTACCTGGTATGGCTGCCCTGTGCAAGGGGCAGCTGAAGGAGGTGGGTAACAAGCACTCTGTGTTTGGAGACCCTCCATGGTGGTCAGGAGGGTCCCAGAAGGTGCAGTGCAGGCTTTTCTTCTTGTCTGTGGGGTTATGTGTACCAAGCCTAGCCTCATGACAGAGGAATTGCACTATTACAGAGCATTGCTGCTGCCCACTGAGAAACGTTTGTCAGGGCAGCAAAAGACATGCATTGGAACGGGAAGGCCCGAGGTCCTCCTGCATAGCTACTCCCAGGGAGCAAGGGCCTCTTGCTGCCAGATGGATGCTGTGGAAAGTGGAGTCTCTTCCAAGGCAGGTGCATCTTTGAGGAATAAACTTGGCCTTAAAAATAATCTGGAACCTTTCATAGCATCTTAGAAGGCTGGAAACCACCTCCTGATGGCAGGGAACAAGGCTTTGACGTGTAGTGTCTGTGGGTATGGTTGGGTGTGATTTTGTTTAATTCATTGGGTTTGCAGCCACTACTTTCAGCACTGGATTTGAGGCTGTTTAGGTAGCAATGGTTTGCGTATGTTTGTTTCATGGTAACATTAGAGTTTGATTATTGGGTTTTGAGGATTTGCTTATTTTATTTGGTGACCACTCTGACCTAAAAAAGTCCTTCCTATGACCCTGGAAGGAGGTTTGGGAACAAGCCCCTGGCTAAGCTCTCTGAAGCGCTGCTGTCTGTTTAAGTCACTTTTAGCATCTTTCACTTATTTAGCAGGGTTCAGACAGAAAATCAGAGAGAGCATTGAGGTTGGTTAGCAGCATCAGCAATACTAAAGCATAATTCAAATGGCTGTCAAGTAAAGGAAGGTAAGATAAAGTAGAGGGAGAAGAAGGCAAGTCACTTCAAAAGAGCTCCTCTGGAACTCAGCTGTACTCTAATCTGCCTTTCAGATCTGGCTTCTCCTGCCCTCATAGAATGAATCAACCAGACATTTTAGCTGTTTCTTTAAAGGAAAGAGGTGAAGCAGAGAACATCTAAAGAAGATCATCTTTTATCTGATACCCTGTTTCTTCATGGCAGAGGACTTTGTCCCCACTTTTCACTTGATGAGGTTTTGTATTGTTTTTCTATGAATTGTGGTTTAGTCAAGAAGGTTTTATGGCAGGAATTACCACACATAACTTTCATATTCAGCATCTTGGATATGTGATTTATCAGGAGGATGCCTTCTGCCCTTCCTGCTACATTCTGTATGTATCTCTTTCACTCTGGAAATAATTCTGTTCTGAAGTAGACCAACAACAGGTTTTGAGCAGGTATGTGGGTGCATACACATGTGTATGTAAGTATACGCATATATATGGTCATCTAGGGTCAGATGTACAACAGAGATGTTCTTCTTATGTCAGCTCAACTGTTGCACGTGTAGAGAAGTTGGCAGAACAGAATTAAGCAGATTTTATCTGAAAGTTGTAGGGCACAAAGAATCTTCATTTTTTATATTCCAAGTTTCTCTTTAGTGTGGAGCTGCTTCTGAGTGGTTGCCTTAAAAAATACCCAGTGCAAGGCTATCTGCTTTGCACTCATATTGGTGTTAGAAGTCTTACAGATTTCTCTAGGAGACAAGCAAAGTTAGGGCAGTGCTGAGTCCATCCAGAAGAGTCTATTTTCAATTGTCCTCACTGCTGCTATTAAGCTGTAGAAGCTGACTTACGTGTCTCTAAGAGACGCATTTCTTTATTACTGGCTTGTCTAGACTTTGAAAGAGCCAAAAGGTGTGAATGCTTTTCAGAATGTGTTAATAACTTTCCTTCTAGTATGATATGGAAGTGTTTCATTTCAGGATTCCCCGCAAGTCTGGCTTGAGCCATTGGCTGCAACCTCCCACCCTGCAAAAAAACCCCCACACCCCTTATTTTATATAGACTGGCAGTCACTTGAGTTGAACTGTGAAAGAAAATGCCATGAATTAATAATACATATGTATTTCAACTAAAAGCAATCTGTTCACGTTTATTTTCTGATTCTTTCTAGAGACACACGGAATCACGTTTCGGATTCAAATCAGTGTGAAAGAACTGCTGGATACAGATGTACTCTTAAAGCTGCTGTTTCATTTACCAGTCAATTATCCATCAACTCTACCAGATATTTCTGTTAGCTCAGACCAGCTTACAAGGGCCCAGTGTGTGGATGTGAAAGATAAATTACTTGAACAAGCAAAGAAGCATCTTTCTGAACCCATGGTACACGATCTGATTCTTTGGCTACAGCAGCATCTTAAATATGTCATTAAGCAATCAGCACCAGTTTGCCATGAAAAAACTACTTTGTCAAAAGGAAAAAGTACAGAGGACGGTATCTGGATGCTCCTTTTGCATTTAGATCACATGAGAGCCAAGGCAAAATATGTCAAAACTGTGGAAAAATGGGCTTCGGATCTAAGGCTGACTGGAAGACTGATGTTCATGGGCAAGATAATATTGATTCTTCTTCAGGGTGACAGGAGCAACATTAAGGTGCAGGAACAATGAATGTTGACTAGTTCTATTGATTTACCACTGAAACCTATGTGCCTGAATATTTTGTATGTGTTTTTCTAAGATTAACAATTTGGAAGCAAATTGATCATTAGGAGACTAGGAAGGCCCAGCAACTTCATGCTGTATTTAAGGAAGAAAAGGTATTCTGTGGGAAAGAAACCAGTGATACTTGTAGGCCTGTCACCTCTATTGCTTTGCTTCCTACTGTAGTTAGACCCCTATATTTGCTGTGTATCCTGACTGTGATATGTCCAGGTTCAGTCTCCTGTATTTCCCACATGCCTCAGAAAACAGAAAATTTGGGATGAAAAATAAATAGCAGATATATTTCTAGCTCATTATTGTCTCTTTTCTTGCTCTAGACCACGTGGTGCTCCTAGTGCATGCCTGGGCCTTGGACTTCTGTCTGTATTTAAGAACTCCTACTGCATTAGGCAGCTTTTTGTGGTGATACTAAAGGAGAATGTTTAGTCTTTTCAAACTCATGTTCTCTAAATTGCTGAAGTCTGTGTGTAACTTCAGGCTGATGACTAGAAACGGTCACGCACTTTATGGGGTGGGCACTTTGAAAGTTTGGTTGCTGTGTGCTGAAGAAAACCTGCGTTTTGTATAGATTTTTGCATTTTGCTAAATCTCAAAGTTCCTAAGGTGACATTTAATATTTTACTCTCTTTTTTACTTAGGAGTACTTGATTCTTCAGAAAACTTCTAAGGTAGATGTGGACTCAAGCGGAAACAAATGCAAAGAGAAAATGATTAGTGTACTGTGTGAGACGAAAGTACAGGCACAGCAGAAAAGGTATAATGTGGTAGGGTTGTGGATAGAAAAGTAACAGAATTGAGAATTACGGTCTGACAAATCTGAGCATCTTCTTGAGTTACCCTTTTGCAATTTCAGATTTCAGACGTTTGAAGTCAAAGAATACTCGAGACTGGATGAGCTACAACAGGAATTTGAGACTGCAGGACTTACAGCTCTTTTCTCAGAGTTTGTGCCTCCTCTCTTGAAATAGAATTAAAAGAAAGCACTGGACCGTGGAGCGAAACAGTAAACTGCAGGTGCTGGTGGATGATAAAATGACTGATTTGGCAAGCAACGTGAAAGCTTTTCTGCAAAAGATGCCAGAAGTAACCATCCTCTTGCAAGAAGAAGAAAGCAATTCATACATTAAGAACAGATAATTTCTTGACCTTTATGTACTGATAACTTATTCCAGGGAATGTGAACTTAGTTGTGATAACTGCATGGTTAAGCATGAGAGACTGGAGAAGAAATCATGTTAAAATAATAGTCTTCTAGTTAGAATCTGATTTGCAGTCCCTGGTTTTCAGTGGTTTGAGTTTTGTCTCTCAGGGTGGTGGTTTTGCATAATGGCCTGCTAGAAAGCGTGGTTAATTTTGCTTTGCAAGCTTATATGAAGATATTTCTATAAACAGAGTATCAAACACAGATTTGAGTATGAGGACAACATATTCTCCCTTTATTTGATTATAAATGCTAGGCTGTTGATGTAGAGGAAAAACTCATGTCACTTGTGGCCTGAAAAACTTCAGGTGTCATTTGGAATGTTGGTTTTTGTTCTGAAACGCACAAAAACACCTAAGTGGAGAATTGAAATGGATTAAAAACCTACAGTAAAGGCAATTGTAATATTTTCTTTGATAGTTTACAGATTCCTTTTTGCACTTGATCTGGTTTTCCTGTCTGCGCAGCTATAGATATCTTGATTGGATTAAAATGTCAGTGCAGTCTATATACAGACTTCAGTCTTGTGCCTCTCAGGACTTCTGTCAAGTCTTCTGTCATTTGAGAAGCTGGTAAGTTCTGCACCCTGGTAAAATTTCATCACCTTTAGCTTTTGTACAAATTAAGTCGTACAAGATCTGTTTGCTATGGGGGAGTTGGATACTTCTAATTATTAATGTCCTTCGGTTTCTGTTTTACCTGATTCCATTCTGTAGCAAGACTAGATAAATTGTCCAGTAGTAGACACTTTGTCAGTAACTAGCAGTGCCATTTTAGTTTGTTTTAGCATGTAGCTGAACCTGTGCTTTACTGCTCTTGAAAACTCGCTCCTAAAACTCAAATGTCTCGTGTATTCTGTGTTAAGTGAATAGATTTGATCAATTCAGTGTAAACCAATTTCTCTCTGCTGTACCGAGGGAAGACTGGTACAATTAGGTTAGTTCCCATAGTGCGGTCTGGCACATCCTTGGGTAAGGCACTGATTTCCAGTTTCACACTCGGCCCGTGCGATCATATCTCTGTATGTGCACTAGGAAAGCAGCTAAAGCAACCTATAAGAATCTGTAGGTTTTACTGTTTGAGATGCCAAATGCAAAATGAGGTGTAGGCTGTTTGAGGGTTTCTTAGGTTTTGAGGAGTTTGGTAATTTTCCTCTTATGGACTGTCTCAAATACTTACGTTGCATGTTATTTTTTGCACCGAGGTGTATTTCATGAGAGAGTAGCAAAAGGTCTTCTTAATGAGGCTTTTACGTTAGCACATAGAGTACTTCAGGCACAGCAGAAAACAGACTGGGTTAAACAGATTTTACAGATCTGTGTTATTTCGAAATGGCTTCTGGAGACAAAGTGGAATTTTCTATCACTTTAAATGAATGTGAAGATGAATTTTCACTTTTCTAAAGAAGAGTAAAACCGAAGTATATTTCAAATATTAAAATAATATGTATTTTAAATTATAGCTTTCAGAATTGAGCTCTTCTCAGTTAAAATATCTATGCTGGAAAACCGTGTGTCAGTGGAGTATAAAGCCTTGAGAAGATGCAGAGGCTCTCTCCTTACTCTGTGTGATAGATCTGAAATGTACAGTGTAAGAAAATGTAATCAGTGTCCCTCTGCAAATTATAACGTTGTAAGGTTTTGCCAGATGGATTTTCTTTCCTCAGCCAGATCTTTACTTTAAAATGCTCCGCTCTTCTGGAAAGGGAATAGCAAGTTACTTCAGAACAAATCCTCTATCACAGTCTTAGCTGTTAGAGTCTAGCTGGGGCCTTATCCAGCATGCAGATCAATCAGTTGCGTATGCTTGCTGTTGATTTGGAGTGAATAGCATACCTGACCATGTGATCCCAAACTGCATGTGACTGCAGGAATAACTGAGGCACGCAGCTGTGGTTATCTTTCTGACAAGATCAGATGCAGATTGTCCAAGTTGTTCCTTCTGTCCAAGCTATTGTAATTAGCTGCTTAAGAAAAGCCGTTTGTAAGGCCAGTGGTTGCAAGTTGCACTTGGATATAAGCTCATGTACTTTCTTGGATATTATTGCCTGATGCTTTCTTGGTGAACTGTTTGGTCAGAGCCAGCATTCTGCAACAGCCAAGTGAAAAAAGAGCAGATTACAGTTAGATAAGTTGCAGTTGTCTTCTGTCTGTGCTCATCTTCTTACCAAATGAATTTGTTCTAAAAAGCTGGATGATTTCTGTGTTTCGGGAGTTGTAAAAAGCAGTTTATACAGTGGACTTTTATCATAGATGAATGTGCTACTCGCTAACTTACATTGGACAAATCAAGTCCAGTGTAGGAAAGGAGAGGAGGTTTTTTCCTTTGCTTTGCTTTGCTGCAGGAGAATTACAAATCTGATCAGCTGGATACAGCTCAGACAGCAGAGAACATGAGAACTGATGACAGTCTGATTCTGTCAAAGCAAATGCTTTTGCCTACCTGTCAATCAATCAGTTTGACGGGTAGGGGGAAACCTTGTGTTCAGACAAGTTAACAAATGCGTTTAAAGGTTGTTCTTTTGGAAGGATGTTGCAGCTGTCTGTTCACTGAGGGGTTGTTTGCATTTATTGTAAAAAGAGATGGGCAAGCCTCTGAGCCCCTGGGGCACAAAAGTCGTCAAGATGCATACTGTGGTGCATGTTCCTGCCCTCCAAGGGAACTGAAGCAGACACAGAGGAGCATTATGCATGGAAACAAAGTCCTGAAAGTCCTTTAAAGAATGCCTATCATTGTCTAAAAAGTTAGTGAAGTGTACATAGCTGTTGGAATCAGACAACTCAATTGCAAGGAAAAAGCAATCCATGAAGGAAAAAGAAGTGGTTTAGCAAATAAAAAGCTAGCTTTCTTGTGGATATTGTATTAAAAATAGCTCCTCAAACAGCATGGTTAGTAAAGCCTTGCTTCCTTTGGGCCTCCTTGCAGAAGACACATGCATGATGGTGCTCTCCCAGGTGAGTTCATTTTGGTTGTGTTCTCTGCAGAAATCATTAAAGTCTCGATAGCATTTTTCTTCACTGCTACCTGTTTTCACCTAAGCTGTAGGTACTTGGTTTCTTTCAGGCTGTTAACATCTCATTTCAATTGAAAGGGGTTAAATTCAAACGTTGGAGGAGAATTGTGTCATATAACTGTAGTTTCCTTTGAAAATCAGTCAGAAATGAAAGCAGTTGCTATAGGACTAACAACTTGAAGAACCAAGGTTTTAGGACAAAACTGAGGTTTGCTTGGTCCTTTTCAGTCCTTTGGCTTATTAAGTGTGAAGAAAACCCCAAACCCAACATCATGCCTAATCACTCAGTTGGTTTTGCACAAATGCATCACATCCAAAGCATCCATTCTGACCCTGGAGAGATGTGCTGATTCTGCTAGAGGGTGTGCTAAACAGCAGTTGGATGAATGCCTTGGGTGAGCATCTGCAAGTCTCTAGAAGAGGTGGCCCTGGCTTCGTTGGGCAGGTTTGTTGGAGAACTGTTCACTCTTTCTCCTCATTTCATATGATCATGAGTGTTTTATGTATGTCTGCATTTTCTGTAGTGTGAGAAGAAGGATGCTCTGGTCATCTGAGGAGTGCTTCTCTCATTACCCTTTATGTGGCAAGTGTAAACTAGAGTGGCTGAAAGGACAACATGAAATTCAGGTAATTTTAACTATTACGTGTAACATCAGGTCTTGGAACTACTACAGCAGAGCAGTGGTGTCTGGAAACAAGGACATTGGAGTGCTAACAGATTAAACTACTCAATTCTGCGAGAAATCAAAATTTCTACTTCTTATTATTGCCTTTATTATCAACTCTTGGGAAGAAACTTATGAGCAGCACATACTGTGAAGTAGCCTACCACTCAAGAGAATGGCATCACAGTTGGACTTGATCTTCAGGGTCTTTTCCAACCTGGCTGAGTCTATGATGACTTCAGTGGAAGTAATGCAAAGTTCCAGTGGAGGGGAATACTTTTAATGGAGGACATCATCACTGTTGGGAATTCACCAACGTTTTTTCCTTACTCATTCGCACTAAGATTATAATTCTTGCACCCTGCCCCAGCCCCCCTCCCTGTTAGTTGCTATTACAGGGAGGATGAGATGCTGAAAGATCTCATAGATGAAAGTCCTTGATATAATCAATTAAAAAAATTGAGAGTAGTTTAGATTGTTTTGTGAATAAGGTTGATTTTTTTTTTGGGGGGGGGGGTGTAGTTCTATCTCAC
Source organism: Psilopsiagon aurifrons (assembly GCA_025447955.1). NCBI lineage: Eukaryota > Metazoa > Chordata > Aves > Psittaciformes > Psittacidae > Psilopsiagon > Psilopsiagon aurifrons. Next base: position 8,617 of record JAOEHY010007325.1, on the reverse strand, counting down.
TTTCCTATAAGATGATTACTTGCTGCTTATTTATTGTTTAATAAGCCCTACCTGTGGATGACTTAAAACCAAGCATCCCTTGATCTGTTCAGCTTTATCTATGAAAATACGAACCTAATCATGTTATAGTTCATTTGAAATCATGATGAAATGGGGTGCTCACTGTATTTCTGCCGGAGTTTGAGGCTAAAGTTGCTTATTTTAGGAAATAGTGCAATTTCTGGAGTCAACGTTCATGTGTTTTATAGTAGCATTAAGCATTACCATGCTGTCTCTTTGTGTGGAACATGTGCAACACTGGCAGCACTCTGTTCTGGTTTTCTATTTTAAATGTATGCTTAATTTCATGTTATGCAGGAGTTATTGTTTATCTGCTTAATTATAGACAAAAATGGAACTTGTAAAGTAAATCTACGAATAGCTTTTTGCAGTTCTTGGTCTGTGCTGTTTTCATGTATTGGCTTTTATATTTGTGTTTTGTAACCTCCAAGTATGAACCGCCAGTGAAGAGAACTCTTCAGTGACAGAAACGTTTGCCTAAAAGACATTGATTTAAGGGATTCTTTAGACTCTGAAAATTAATCCATTGGTATTTTTCAGTTAATTATGTGTTCAGGTGCTTTAATTTTATGCTAATCAGGTAAGAATAATTGCACTTTTGATTTTCTTTGCGTTTATTACTGTAATACAAATCATCTGTTTGTATCCTGCATTAGAGCATAGCTGATCATGGAAATGGGGTCAATATTTTATTAGCATTTCCCATTATAAATACCTACGATTCATGATATGTGTGCATTGTTATCTATTGCAGTGTCACTTTAGGATGAAGCTTGATAGAAAAGATCTCTGCATGAGAGCAACTCTACTTTGGGCTGCTTCTCCTATTGTCACCTTTTACATTCCTGTAAATGAGAAATTGAGACTGATTTCTATGGGAAGTAGTCAACTGATCCCAGTTCTTTTGAGCTGAACTTAACAGGCCAACTCACTGTGTTACATACACTAGATCTTCATACCTGCTGGTTAGTGGTGGGGTGCTCTCTAGGCCTTTTGCTTTTAGCAACCTCTAATTACTCTTAGCAATTAGTTGGCTAATTCTTGCTGTAGAGAATTGAGGGAGCTAATCTCACCTACGCAGAAAGCATTTGACTGCTGCTTGTTGGAGCTTTACATCGGGAGAGCTGCCTGAGACTCATTTTGTGTTAGTGCCAGGGGCTGGTAGCTTAGAGTTTAGCCTTGGTCTAGTTGCAGAGCAAAATCAGTGTCATTTTTATGCCTGAAGGTGCTAAAATCAATGTACCTTTACCGTTCGAGGGATGCGCTCCAGAAAAAAATCAGTGCAATATGATTCTGTTGGTGTCTGATCTATCACTAATCTGGTGATAGGTAGGGTGTTGATGCTGTGAGTACCTCTCAGTTAAGATAATATAAAAAGCAGTTCCTTTCTGAAGTAAGATAACTGAGTTACTTGTGAGAACAGTGTCCACGTGAGATGCTGAGCAGAAGCTGAGCTGTACAGCTAGAGCTATGCCAGAGGCTGATTTTTGTTTGGTAGAAGTGGCAATGTTAGAAAGGAACAGGCAGCGATGAGGGCACTGGTGATGGGGCTCTTGGAGAAAGCAAAATGAAGGTCTTTTTTTGGATTGAGCTCTCTGGAAAGAGGTTTGGGGATATGAGCAAAGAGATTCCCTGAAATAAATACACAGCTTCATCGTCATTTTCTCTTTTTAGCAGGAACTGTGTGTAGAACTGAGAACAAGTAATGGAGGTTTTCCTGGGTGTAGAGGTGACTAACTGCACTCGAGAGCTGTAGGCTGTCTGCAAAGGAATTAAAGCAATTCCTAGAACCTTTCCTCAAATGACCCAGGGATGACAGAGGCTGTGTTGAGGCAACAACCTGCAGAAGTCTTCTAAAACTGGGAAACCAGGCTATGGGAGCTCCGTGTGGTTGGGAAGATGGATGGAAGAGGTGAGCAGCAGCTCCTGGGATCACATTATCTTCAAATATGGGCATTCTGGAAAGTAAGGACTAGGAGGGCTGACAAATCACTTTCAGGGGAAGATGATGTCTGTTCATCCATGGAATCAGAGAACGCAGGTAAGTGTTTATGAGACTTCTGCATTGATGTGATAGAGATGCGGTGTGGTCATTGCTCAAATAGTGCGTAATGTCTTGGGATGTGGAACTGAAATGCAAGAATCAGTTTGGATTATAATGGTCAGTGGCATTAAAAGCTTTAAGTGCTGCAAACCTCTTCTGGATCAAGGGTTTGCTATGGGATTAAGAACCACCATGTAAGTATGGGTTAGACAAGGCACATCTAATAAGAGCAAAACTGGTAGGGAAAGAAAACACTCCCCTGGAATGGCTACAAGAGTTCCAGGAAATTGGGTTTCTGAGGTACTGGTGTGGCGAGGAGAACTTCTTTTGTTACTTTTGCACTCACAAGGAGCCAAATGCTAGAAACTCAGCTGGGTGTGAGGATGTCACTCAGAGTTTCGGAGCCACGTGGTATCTGGAGAGTTCCTGGAGCTTGGCACAGAGCGTGTTGTCTTCCCTGCTGGCCATGCACCGGATTGATCTCTGCAGAAAGGGATTGTGTTATTCCTACAATGCTCATTATTAAAAGATGCTCCAGGTTTTGTTCAGACTCATTTTAAAGTAACAGGGGACTGCTTTTTAAAACACATAAAGGAACAGTAGTAAAACCTCAGGGGAGGCTGCTCATTTACCCACAGGAGCTCTCGTACTGGCTCAGAAATACTTATTTAACTGGTCAAATCTATTGGAAAAGGTGAATTGAAACCACATAATAAGTTCCAGAGGGAGATGGTGCCTGTAGGAGTTTGACCTGTTCAGTAACTGGGGGCACTGATTTTGAAAGCTGGACAGTTGGAATGTTCTTGGTGGCTAAGAATTGAGATCTTTTGCATAGTTACTACTAATAGCTGTGTAAAAGGGGAAGTAATTGATTTTCATGTACTTGATGGGTTTGGGGTTTTCCTCTATTAATTCATTGCCAAGTTGAAACAAATGAATTGTGGATCCTTGTTCAGCAGCAACATAAAAAGTTCTCCTACCTTTAGGTGGAATGTGAAGGTGAAAGTCCTAAGAGAAAGGTTACCTGTTAGGTTTCTTGTGGATTTGAAGTAGGAGTGGATTCATTTCTTATTAAATCATTAAAAGAGGAGCAACAAATGGTAGAAAATCTCAGCTGCTGTGGAATAAACCACCCCAGAGAAAGGTGTGAATGTGGGTAACTGCTGTTACTCAGTATTCTGCAGGGACTTTTGGGAGTAGCAGAAAGGAGGTTTAAGATTTTTCTGGATAGAAATAGGCAAGAGTTTCTCTTTATGCCATTTTCCAATAGCAGAAAGAAAACGGATGTGCTTCTGGGAACACGTCATGAAGGGGTAACAGACCAGAAGTGCAAAGGGTGGACTTCCCACTGATGAACAGAAAACTGAGACTCTGCAAAAAGAGGAAGCTTTGGCAGTTCTGGAAAATCATTGCACAGTGTGGTAAAGATCAGAACTGCACAGTGAGTGGTTAGCAGGCTGTTCTTCCTTTGGCCCATGTTGTTTCACAGCCCCTTTTGTACTGACCTTTTGTACTGGCAGCTGGAGATGGAGGAAATGGGAAGGTGGGGTGCTTTCTGTCCAAGCAAAGGGGGTTATTCCCAACAGTCCCTGACCAATCTTGTAGCTGGCGCAAAGGGTTAGGTGGGCATCAGAGCTGGTTTTAGGTTGCATGAGAACTGGTGCTGAGAGTGCCTCTAGGGACACCCAGCCGTCACCCATATACATTATATGCCACATTATCCCATTAACTGTCCAAATAGTTACATGGGTTGTTATATATGAGCAGTTCTAGCCCTATTCTAGCGCTCTGTGCTATCTTGCCATTGTGAGGATGGGAAGACCTTGATTCCAGAGCTCTGTGCTATGAAACATGAACCTTTCATGGTTTTACATTGAAATACCCTTCCATTTGCAAAGTGTAAGAAAATGACAAGTAGAGAAAGTCAACTGCACAGCAAAATGCAGGTGGGATGGGATGCAGACTGCCAGTCTGTGAGAATCCATCCACTGGCACTTACATAAATGGGACAGTAATAGTTTGTTCCTCTTCAGAAACATAGTTTATGCAGTCTCTATAAAGGCAATTTAGTGCGGTGCAAGGAAAATTCTTTCTTTTTTCCCTATCTGAAACCAATTTAGTATTAACTGATGAAACCATTAGAAGATACTGAGCCCAATATGAATCCCTTTGGTGGAATACGTGATATGGAGGAGTGGCTTATCTCACAGAAAACCTGCCTCCAGTTTGGAGGTAATGGGGTTTTGTATTTTACTTTTCTTTTGCTTTCTTAATAATAGAGGAAGAGAGGGGGATAGATCTGCTCGAATGCTCTCCTTATCATCTCCCCAGCCTATGCTCTCAGAGAGAGGAGTTGCTGAGAGTTGAAAGAGGAAAAATCCTGACTATTGTGTTTTCCCTGAGATAAGGAATGTCTGAGAGTCCCTAGTCTCATGCATGAAACCTGGTAAAAGAGAGCTATATTAACATATGGAAGAGGGGTTTGGAAAAACAGATCTTGGGCTCAGGAGTCTGCTTTTGGCTTTTGGTTTGTCTGGGTGTTTTATGTGTCTTTGAAGATGAATGCTAGAAGGGGGCCTGCAAGCCACATGGGCTGAGATTGCTGCAGTGACCTCAAGAGGTGGAAGCACAATTGAAAAGGTCTTTTAAATGTTTAAGGAATTAATAATTGGTGAAAAGTGCAGATTAATAGAAGAACAGGCATCTTACATTCTATGTTACAGACAGATCTGACACTCATAGGAGGCATTTGTGACAACAGTCTTTTAATGGGTGACATTTATGTACATGATAAAGAGACAAGACCTCTGTATGTAAAATTTACAATGAGCTTTCTAATGTCATTGGTGTTTCAGGCTTCAAAAATTCCTTCTCTCATAAAATTAACTCCTTGTGTTTGGTGATGAGCTTTTGGGGTGGTGGCAGGAGATGTACCGAGAGGCTGCGGGGATGGGGGCCCAAGGTGGGATAGAGCAGGATGCTTCTGCCACTGAAGTCTCCCAGCCTTTGTAAACCCCACTGGCTGCATGGATTCCTTCTTGGAGCAAGTGGCTTCTACATGATGGAGATCAATAGAAAACAGTATATACTGTCTTGAATTAAACTGGGAATTTGTGGTGTGAGCCCTAGTAAGAGATTCATGCCAGTGGCCCTGTGGGGTTTCCAACCAGATGCTCTGTTTGGCTGTGGTCCCTCTTGACCCCCTTTATCCTGTTTAATATGGCAGTAGTAGGTACTACTGCTTCTGCAAGAGAAGCTGTACGGTGAGGACGTGTGCTCCTCCTCCTCTCCCAGACTCTGCTGTTTCACTGAGCCTGCTGTGTCCCTGATTTAATCCAGAATAAGCTGCATTTTGCTAGGAAGTGCACTAACCCATTCAGATACTGTCTTAGATCTGGCAGGCTGCAGCGCATCAGAGTATTTTGATAAGCATCATGTCTCCTTGGAAACTACTACTTAGCAGTAACTTGACGCTACATTTGGAGTGTTATGATTAATTTAAGCCTTGCTTCTGCAAAGACACATGGTATAGGCCTCCTCCTGCAGAAGTGAGGAGTCTTATTGAGCTTATCAGAACAGCTCGCATGTTCTGAAGTAGCCCTGTGGGGTTTAGGAGTTCTTCTCTGAATCTCTTCAGGCTCTGCTTTAAGCTCGTTGGTTATAAATCTCACTTGCTATCCTTAGGTATATTTATAGGAGTCTGTTGTCTGATTTGATATTTTAAAAATAACCCTAAAAGCTCTACCTCTACAGTTATGAATAAATATAGAGCTCCTTCTGAGGCTGTTAAATAGGATTTTAATTAGGCTGGCAAAATTGCTTTTGCCTTGTCTTTAAAGTCTTTAGCATCTTATTTCTATTAACAAAATGGTAATCAACGTTAAATTCTGAAATGTAACCAAAGTAGGTCATATTTTTATTAACTGGAGATAGATAATGAATGTGCCCTACATAAAGATTTGGATTAAATCTTCTGAGATGCTGAGGATAGTGTTTTAATTAAGGTAATCCTTAGTGCAGCTAACAAACACTATTGCTGCTTGGAAATTTAAGACCTCAGTGATGCATATTAGTGCATTACCTCAATGAATCTAATAGAGATTTAATACTTGTATTTGAAGTAGCAATCTGTCATAAATTAAGGACATTTGCATAATAAATTTAAGCCATGTTATTCTTTGCAGTGTTTTGTGTAATTAAGGAGCACATTCTGCATTAAAGTGCTGCAATTTTTATAGTGCTAGGTAGGTGTACTTTGTTGTTGCTATTAAACTACTCCTTGGTTTCACCTGCGTGGAATCCAGAGAAGCCCCAATACTGTATGTACCGTCCCACTGAAAGCTGAAGTGGGAGTTAAAAATAATGCTTTAAAAACTTGATAGAAGAGTTACTAATTTGAATTGTAAGATTGTCTAAAGTAGAGATTTGGCCTGGGATGCTGGCAAAAGGACTGTACTTGATGCAGTACATTATAGTTTAGTGTAGATAGTATATTAATGTATATAATTGGTTTAGTATAAATCGTCTATTTAGTATTACAGTATAGATGTGTACTCAACGGTAGTACTCGGCTGATTTCAGAAAGGATTAACTTTGAAGTCATATACCAAGCAGCATAACCAGAGGTTTTACATGGAATTCATTCTGAGCATCCCTTGTCCATGAAGACCTTATCATTACTTTGATTTCTGGGTTGCATCACCTCAGTTTTGAGCTCTGCCTATGACCTCTTCTGCAGGAGTAAGAGCTGCAAAGCAAAGTAGATGCCTTCTTGCACTCTGCTTTGTTCATGCGCACTGAGACGCCTGGGGTAGCTGGAGTTTGAGTACGAGTCCTTGTGATACCTTTCACTGAGTTATGAGGCGTGCTAATCTTTGAACTTGGCAAAAGCTTAGCCTGAGAAATACCACTTGGGGTACGTAGGGATCCTGTCTGCCTCAGCACTTTGTGAAAGCAGCCGGTGGGATGCTCGTGGACTGAGGATAAGGAATGGATAACATCTGGAGGAGGGCTCTGCACTTGTCCACATCCTTTGACTCTTGCTTGTGCTGGCTGCTCCTGAGGAGACCATGTATCGCTTAAAATAGGTGATGTACAGGGATTTTCTGGACGTGCTTGCTGAACCTCATCAGCAGAGCCCCACTCCCCACCAGGAGGGAAGGATGGGACAGCAAATCTGCTGTATTCATCCCTGAGAAGCTCTATGCTGGTCTTCCTCTCATTGTATGCAGCACAACAGACCAGCCTTGCTCGGGCTCTTCGCTAGCTCTTAGTGTTCACTGTTTGTTATAAATGTTATCCTTTAAACTGGTAACTGATGTATAAGCTTTACACTCATTTACACTGTTTGCTTCTGGCATCATTAGTTGGCAAATTACAATCTTTCCTATGTTAGTTATGCTTCCGATGCTGGTTGCAGTGTTTCTGCCTGCTTTCTCTCTTTGTTTTAGCATTCCTTAGGCTGATGCTGAAAATTACATGTTATTTTTCTCTCCTTCCTAAACCCGTGTCACAGAAGTAGAAAGACCTCAGCTACTGGGATCAAAGGTTGCTAAACTTTGCTGGATAGCATGGCATGAAGCTCAACTGTGATGAATGGTGCTAGGGCTTGAAATAAGAGTAGCTCGTCTAAGAGCATGAGTCACTGTGCTGGGTCTTCGTGTCTGCACGGAATCTGTGTGAACTGCTGGCTGAAAGCATCGATAATTTCCCATTAGTAATGAATTATAGTAGTAATTTCATTAATTTCCTCACCTCAGTCAGGACATGTTAGTTTAAGTTGCCTAACCAAGCATCCGAGGAGCCGTTGCAGTTAACCTTTAGGCCTTTGCTGGGTAACCAGGACCAGTTAAGAAGTAAATTAGCATAATGTCCTCTTTAAAATAACCCTGACTTTTGATAAGCAGCAGCCATAATTTTTGCCTGGTTTTAATTTAATAGCAGGTTGATGGTTTTATGCAAAACCAGTCGCGTTACATCTGACCCTCTGGGAGCTGGGTTTTTTCGTCTGTGTAATTTGGTGTCTTTAATAATCTGCTGTCTGTTAAATCCAGCACAGCCTTGATTAATGAATTGTGATAAACCTATGCATTAATTTACAGGTTTGGTCTAATAACCCTAAAAGGCTACATCAGTGCTTCCAGTTAGTAATGCTAAGAAACTTGGGGGAAAAGACAACATGTAGAGGGGCGAGGGAAGGTAATATGGGACCACTCTTGTCTTTCTTCAGGCATTTATGTCTGCAAAAGCCCCTGACAACACCCAACAGCAGATCAAGAGCAGCTTGGTGGTGTTTAAAAAGACTCTATAATTCCTGAAGCTCTTTGTCTGTGTTCTATAGTCAGATACTTTTTCTCTGCTGAAAGTCCTTATTCAACCCGCTGTATTTTAAATCATAGAATCGTAGAATAGTTTGGGTTGGAAAGGGCCTTGCGACCATCCAGTTCCACCCCCCCTGCCATGGGCAGGGACACCTCCCACTAAACCATGCCACCCAAGGCTATGTCCAACCCG
>JAOEHY010007324.1:0-14580 GCA_025447955.1 Psilopsiagon aurifrons | reverse complement strand
TGTTCCCCCCCCCCCCCCTTTTTTTTTTTTAAGTCAGAATATAGTTCAGTGTTCTAGGAGATGCTCAAAAGTCAACTGGGAAAGAATTCATCCCTACATCTTTTATTTCATACCTTTTCTCAGTACCTAACAGGGTTTTTGGAGGCAGCCTCTGATGTCTTCTTTTGGATTGGGCTTGATGCCTATCCAGAATGGATATGATGGGTTTACCCAGGTTTTGGGTCTATGAATCTAACTGATTCTTCGAGAGTCTCCTGTCCTTTGAAAATGACATATTTTTGGATACTTGGACTTAAATATTTAGTGATTGCTAATACTACTGTGAGATGTTAAAGTAAAATTAGAACCTAGCACACTCATTTTCTTTAGTTCTTCCATGTTCACCGTCTACTGGAAGAACATTAAAGGTCGTTTACAGATAGCTGAGATCCTTTTGTTTCTTTTTCTATGTCATGTTTAGGGCTTTTTTGTACCAAGCAAGACTAGATTGTTTGGCATAACATCTGCAAGGATATTTTGACAAAATTTTAGCTTTTGTGATTTTTTCCAGTGCCTTGGCAAGACATAAACAGTAATTAATTCTATATGAGTTTAGAAGTCTGATACAAGCAAGCTGCTTCGATTTTATTTTTTTTTTCTTTATAATCTTGATGTGCAGAGTGACATTTGCAGTAGGAGGACCTCAGAATCTATTTAGGACTGGAAACTTCAGAGAAAGTAAAGGAAGAAAATGGGAGTGTGTTGCAGAAGTGAAACTAGTGCTTCTTGTCCAGATTTGGATGCCTCTTGCATAAAGGTTAGTGTCACTAACCTTTATGTTCTGCTGTGTCAGAAATGCTGTCTGCTGTATGTTAGGTTAGCACTTCTCATTTGTTTTTCTGCAGACGGTAGAATGTGATCACAAGTTGATGGTTTTCGACTGGGACTCCACTTCAAAGTAATGAACTGAGTGGATCTCTGGGGATAAGTTGCAATTGTGCAGTCCAGGATACTGCTCCAACAGGAGTCTTCTTGGAGAAGTTGGAATAGTTCACCTAACTTATGAGGAAGTTGCAGGAAGAGAAAAGAGGGTCCCATGTTCAAGAAAGTTGAGTACTGACCCTGAATATTACCAAGTTTTAGTCTATTTTGGAAGTCATGTAAGATGCAAGCTTTTTTGTGAATATTTGCTAAGTGTATTTTGTATTATCTCACTTGTGGATAACTGCTTTGACACTGTTTTACCTTTTTCCTTCAGGAGTGGTAGGGAAGAGGAGTTGCTTGCAAAAGTTGAAACTGAAGTCACTAGTAGCTATGGTCTAACCAAGTATAAAGTACTATCTAACATGAAATAATCTGAAAAATGAAGTCTGGGTTTGGCAAACTGCTCAAACTCCTGACTTCATTAGTTCTGTGAACTGAAGTTGCCATCTGGAAAATGAAGGACATAATGCATTCTCATCTTCCAGTGATATTGTGGAAATAAATTAATGTCTGTGAAAGGGGAACCCTAGCCATTATTATTCCCAGTTTTGATTTATGGACAGTAAGTTCTGTAGTGTTGTCCAGGATAGGTCCTCCTTTTTATTTAGGGTGTGTTTTAAAGTAATAATAATTAAAAGTATTGAAGACATTTCCTTCTCTTTAAGAAGGCAGAAATCAAGACAAGCTGAAATAGCAGGGAATCATGGTATGAGTAACTAGTGGATTCTCTTTGTCTGGAAGTAAGGGAAGCCACTTGTTGTATGTGCTTCTGGTCAGTAGTTCCTCAGAACTTCACCAAGTTCTCAAAAAATTTTTACACAGCAAGAGAAGCCAGTTTCTTCAATTGCTGTGAGAATTTGCCTTTGCCAGTAGTAAGAATAGTAACAAAGCTTTTCCTTGAGTGGTACTTAAACATTTCTGTAGGAGCATTAAGAACTAAACTGGCTTAAAAGGAATGTTCAGCAAATGAGTATATTGCTTGATCATGTCCAAGGAAGTATAAATAAAATCAGAGTTGTAAGATACCCTCAAAATCTGTTTTTGTCTTGTTTCGATTTTACTTCCAGAGGCAAATCAGTGCAAATGTGTTGCTTTCATTCTGCCAGGTGAATTTTTTGAGTTTCAGTTACATGTGTGACATGAGAGATGTTCAGTGCTACTTCAACAAGAGTTAGAGTCTTTACTTGTTTGACATTTATTCTAAGTGTAGTTGCAAGGAAACACTGCAGAAAGAAGTACAGGTGTATTTCCAATGAGCTGTGACACAAAAGAGAAGCCATCTCTTGCTCAGATACAGCTGTTCCTGAAGCATGAGCTGTCTGAAGCTCACAAACCAGTAGTGCCTCTAAAATTCAATCAGTTCATGCAACAAATTTCAAAGGCATATTGGGGTGTGGTATCATCAATTGGAGAATTAGATTTTGTAAATTAAATTTTGGGCCAAAGTTGGTTTCTTTTTGTTTTTTTTCTTATTCAGGTGTGCTGGTTATACAATACAACTGCATAGTTTATATGTGTCTATAGTTAGTCAGCAATAGGAAGGTTTTTATTTTCCATGTTTTCTTTTACAGCTTTTTTTCCTGCTCAAGTAACAAACTCAACCTGGTCTGTGTAAAGTGCAACAACAGCTGAAAATATCTGACTAAATAACTGAGGGACTTGGATGACCTCCAGATGTTCCTTAACCCCAGTTATTCTTTAATTCTACGAGCAATGAAGTTCTTGTGTTCTTTGATAAGCATGTGTTAAGTTTTTTTAAAACTTAAGTCAAAAAACTACAGATTCAGTCACGTTCTTTACTAGAGCATATTTGCTGGAAAGAGGTAGACAAGTTTAGCTGCTATGATTAGCATGGAAAATGAAGAGTATTGTGAAATCAGTGGAACTTGACACTTGAAACCAAGCACAGGTAAACTTTGGCTCTTAAAATAGGGATTTGAAGGTGTTCTGAGTCGGAGCCCGAGGTCCTATGTAGGCAAGTGCAAAACCCCTGTAGAGTCTTGTTTGTTTTCTACATAGGAAAGAGTTGTATGTCCTCTCATTTTTTGCTCTTCCGTGTAGAAATTCCTAGACTATGAGATATGTTCTTTATTTTGGTAGGAAGTAGTGGTGAGTTCCAGCTGAAGTACTGGAAAATCTTTCTTGCTGCCCGAGTGTCGGCTGTTTTTCAGGGACTTCGTCCTAGTGCTGCATAGTGGAGTCTGGCATGCAATGAGTAGGTGCTTCAGAGTCTATTAAAAGCTGTTCTGGAGATTAAGAGTAGTCACTGCTTATTCCTGCTTCACTGTTCAACGGCACCTCATAAAATGTGGGTAAAATGTTCTATTTTTCTTATTACAGAAAGATTTTTTGCAATTCTTAGATGTTCGGATCTCAAGTATTGAAACATTTCATATCAAAATCAGAAGTGCTTTGACAGGGCAGTGAGTCCAATAGACCATTCCGTGTATTAGCTAGGATCTGAGGAGTCTCCAGAATACGTATATCCAAATCATGTCGTGGCATATGTTTCTGAAAAGTGTGTTTGTTAGGTTGGTGTTCTGTTCTCTTGGATTCTTTTAATGTATCATCCAAAATCTAGTAGGGAGGATTGTTGCAGGGGGAGGGGTAAGGCACTTTTTCTGAGGTTGCACAACAGGTATAGCAGAGAAAGGAGCAGAACTGATCTCAGCATTGCATGTTCTAGCCACAAACTCATCTCAAGTATTGTGCAAATCTTAAAGTAAAACTGCAATAAAAAAGAATTCCTGGTTTATCATATTTTACCATCAGATGCTGCTGTAAAATCTGCCAAATTTGTGACTTATGTCCACCCTGGGTACTGCATTTGCACTTAATACCACAACAGCCTGTTGCCTTAGGCACCATTAGTTTGAGACCGTGTTGGAGCTTAGTTCTTTCATCATAACTGTGACACTGGAATTTACATGGCCTGCACTGTTGCAGTCATGTGTGAAAAGAGCTTGTGAATATTCTCCAAATAAAAAACCGTTCTTGTCACCTTTCATTTGCGTAAGCCATTGCGTGTGCCATTAAGGCACTGTTCTCCCCAACATACTAAATTGATGTGCTACCTAAAGCCAGTAGTACTTAGTAATTCATGCTAGTCTCTGCTAGAGAACTGAATTGCAAGTGCAGCGAGACACCATGGAGTGCAGGGCAAAAAGTATCTGGTAATTTGTTAGGTTCATTGTAGTTGATGGTCTTTTAGTGCATGCCACATCCCACAGGAAGGGATGGAGGTAAAAATTTAGTCTTAGATAGTATAACATACACAATGAGCCTCTATTTCGTCTTTTCTTTTTCAAAATGTGTTTTTCTTTAGGCTTGTAAAGGTTAATGTGCTTCTAGCCTGCAACAGGAGGTGGGCTTGCTAGCAGGGGTGTACTGCTATGAATGTTTAGTCCGTTAAAGGGAAAAAGTGTTTTACTATGTAGGTCTTGCACCTGCTCAGCTTTGACTTTAGCACCCTGCAGGGCCCTTGATTGATAAATGATTGGGAGGAAGTCTTTTTTTGGGAGATCTATATAACACTGGTTTTGTCAGACTCTGCACAATATCTGAAACTAGTTTTGCTCAAGTGAAGCCTTTAATAGCTCTTTCATTGGAAAGATCAAATAAACTGCTGCAATGATTATAGAATAGCTGTGTTTATATAGTTCTCTGCAACGAAGACCTTATTAGAGTAAAATTTTTGTGCCTACAGTCACTCTGAAATTTTGAAATTTCAAACCAGTATTTTATGTAATGTTCTAATGAGATTTTGAAGTGCACATCCCGGGCAATGTCCCGTTCTCTACCATCAGTTTGACATTCTCATGAGTCATCAGCAGTGTTTAAGATTTCATTTCTACAAGTATGTCTGTCCAAGGAGGTAATGGAAAACTGACCACAGTATTAAGTTGTCATCCTCCATTAAAGCTAAAAGGAAATTTAATGCTTGTGCTTTTTTACAGGGCCACAGGAATGGCAAGACTGAATAATTTTGGTTTGTGTTCTGTGTTCTAGGGGGAAAAAAAAAAAATATCTTGTGTGCTGATCACAGCATCTACTGTGCTTTCTTCCCAAGCATAATCCCTTCTGACTTGTCCTCTCAAGTTTCTCTGCAGCTTCCTCATAAGTCATTCTCTCATTTAGTAATCTGAAGTTTTACTCCTCACAGGCATACTTCTGTGGGGAAAATACCAGGTGCAAATAGGGATGCTCTTTTCATACATGTGGTGTTTAATTTCCCAAGCCAGTGTATGTTGTACTTGAATAAAGTCTTTCCCCACAGTCCCAAATTCCAGGTCTTGTGTGTTTTAGCGTGTCCCCAGCCTCTAACCAAAAGATCCCAAATAATCTTTTGTTCCATCTTGAGCCATTTTTTTCTTACTGGACACCATGGGTGACAAGATAGATGCTGATCTGATTACGCATTGCGGTCTGACTGGCAGCTGGTTCATTGTATAGCAGTAGGTTATGGTTAAATAACTCTGTGTATAGAAGCACTGAGTTCTGTAAGAAGGAAAAAAATGACGATGCTGCTACATTTCCCATCACGTTTCATTTAGTACTAGTAACACAGGAGTTTGTTAACAAATCTCTTGGGGAAGAAATCACTCTCGAAGTTGTTTGCTGGAGGGTGCTTGTATTGTGAAATAAAATACTGAAGTAATTTGCACTTTCCTGATAAGAAGAAAAAAAGAAACCCAAGACTGTTAAACTTAGTTAAATGAACATCTTTTTGCTAGTATCTTTCTGCTTAAACTCTGCTCCTTACCATATGTAAAAACCCCAATTTTCTGTGGATTTCAGTCTTTTGTACTATACCCAGTGCATTAACCTTAGCTGCTTTTAACACTCCCACCAGAATGTAGATAACATTTGGTATGGCTGGGCGGGAGCTACCTACGTACTTCTTAATTAGCCAGTATGTACATAAGGGTTGGCCAGCTGGCTTTCTCTGAACAGAATATATAATGTTGGCTTTTGCCTGCCTTTCTCTCAGTTCGGCTGTTCTTAGATGTCTCTCTATTACACTCATCCACCAACTTTTATTTTCCTTTCCATAATAGAGTCTTAATAGCTTTGAGATGTAGGTCATACTAGTCATTTCTAAACAATCTTGGAAGAAGCAAAGTCTTGGGAATGGGAGGGAGGAGATCACTAGGGGGAAATCAGGTCAGGGTCTTAGTTTGAATCAGCTATACACCTTTAAAATAACTATCCTTAGCTCTCCTCACTGTGGTTTAACTTGCTTTACAGTGGCATCAGAGCTTGATTCCTCCTGTTTTAAGCTGAGAGATGTGTTCAGGAATGTGCTGAATGTGCTCCAGCCTTTAATGTGTGCTTAGTACATGAGACTGCACTCAAACTCGTCTAGGGTAAAAGTGCTAAATGTGACTAGTGTAAATTCTGATGTTTTGTTACCAGCTGTTCCAGTCCACAGATCTGCTCTTGGTAGTTGTGTATTCCTTGCTAATGTCAATGTAGCCTTAGCTGTCATTTTTGTAAGTTGAAATTTAGCAAAACATTCTGAAGTACTCCTGTCAAATATTTATAGCAGAAATTTTGTGCAGTTGATTCACTGTTTCGCAGTCTGCAATAAATTCCTACTGGAAGAGTCGTTTTTTTTGTTCTTGGAGTATGGTGTGAATTCTCATTTTTTTCACATAGGTGAAGGCGTACTCTTTCACTAGTACTAGATGTAAGCTTATGCAAGTTAATAAGTTAATACAGTAATCTGTTGGTATTTGAGATTTATTATATGCCTAATTTTCTGTAGCTACCTGTGTTTGAAGCTCTGGTGGTTGATAGGATTTTTTGGGGGGTGAGGGTTTTTTAATTAAATAATCCTGGCTTTTTGTATCACTGACTGTAAATCTGTCAAAATGCTTATATTTGTTACTCTAAGGGAGAAATAGATTTATTTTTGTTTTTCTTTAGGTGAAAAATGATTGAGAGAAGAAGTTTAACAGTATTTCAAATAATGCGACATCGATAACTGATAATGAATGTGCGGGAAATATGTTCAAGCATAAAGACATGCAAGCATAAAATCTGATTATCCATTTTGTTACATGCAGAGAAGTTTCTTTAGTAGAAAGCAGATTCAATGTTTTATTGAAAAGCATGAAATAGATCAGTGTGTGAGAGAAAAAGCACAGCTGTGCCTGTTAGAGGAAGAGTGATGGTGCTGCTTGTTGTGACAGAGGAGAATAATTTGAATGTAAAGAGTTTAACATTCAGTTTAGGGTTCTGGTGATTTGAAATATGCCATCAAAGCTGCCTAATAAACCAGTAATTGCATTAAGAGACAGCCCTGAAGGAAACTCAAAGCAGAGAGATCTGGGTTTCCCTGGAAGAACCTGCTAGTGTTCTACACTTTCGCTCTGAATGCAAATGTTTGTTGACTCTTCAGAACATGAATTGAAATGGCACTGCATTGCAGGCAAATGGAAATAAAATTACAATGACAGTAAAATCACTTCTTCAGTTCAGAATTTGATTGTAAGATATGCTGTGTGGTCATGGGTTGAATAATTCGCTTACATTTCTGGACCATAGTTCTTATAAAAGAGCTATACTTTATGAAAATAATTTTTTTTTTCCCCCCTCAAATATTTGTGTCATTTGTATCTGAAAAGTGTTTCACAGAGGGATTGTGAAATACCAACCTGGTATATAAAATACTTAATGAAAATACTGCCATGTGTCAATGTGGTAGTTGTGATGGTTCATCTTCAGTAATCCAGTGTGTGATACTCGGGTATAGTGAACTTCCAAAGCAGTTTTCTCTTCAAAACATAATTGGCTTGGGATCAAGAATTGAATGAATTCACATTTACTTTTGATGATGTGGTGAAGAAAATAGAAGCATGCTCTGATTTCTCTTTTCATGAAATCATGGAATGCTTATAGTTGGAACATGATCTATTCTAACTCCCCAGGTATGGGCAGGGACAACTTCCATTCGACTAGGTTGCTCAAAGCCCCATGCAACCTGCCCTTGAACACTGCCAGGGATGGGGCAGCCTCAGCTTCTCTGGGCATTTTCATTTACTTTATATTTGTGTAGTATTTGTGCTAACTGTATTATTTGAAAGATACCTTTAGTTTAAATTTATCAATTTGTTTTGAAAATGTTCTCATCATCCTCTTACCCCTATACAATGCCTTATTGCTTGAATTATTAATTTTTTTTGTCAGTCTACCATTGTTAAAAATAAACTCCTTCTGTTTACTAAGACTTGAAAGGACATGCCCGGGGAGGCTGGGCCTTTTATTATGGAGGAGCTCTTGTTCAGCTAATATGGTTTAGTCCCTGCTGCTGAGGCAAATAAGGGAAATGGAGCCAAGCCTAAGCTGATGAATTTTACTAAGCTCATGAAGTTGGGCTTCTTACTGTCAGTACTAGAAGGGTATAGAGAACAGTGTATCGCATTAGGAAAGGAAGAAAAAGCAGGAATGGAGATAGTTCAGGGAGTCAAGTAGCATAAAGAAAGGAAGGGAAGAAAACAGCAGCATATACAATCAGAAATACTTTAGTTAAAATAATGAAGATAATTTTCACATTTAAATCTGTTTTAAAGTAATTGTATGCATCATCATGTTTACAATGAGAATTGTGGCAAGTGAAATTTAAGATGATTTGAGAGGCTGAGGAAAACTGGATTTCTGTCTTTTTTTTAAATGCATGAAAATGGAGATATCTGCTGCTGTAGTAATACTCTTTTGTATGGCATAATCATCACAGTATCATCCAAAAGTCTCTGTGAAGACAATAACTCGTTGCTTCTTTTAGGATTAAGAAATATTTTTTGTAAACTAGAGAAAACTCATTCTAGAACACTCTCCATTGCACCCATAACCTTTTTTTGCCTTCTGCAACTGTCGCAAAAAGCGTATACAAAGAAAAGACAAATAACCGTGTGCTTTGATGTCCCTTAAAAATGAACAAATACTGTCCATATCAGTAGGGCTGCATAAATCCTACTGACACTCCGTAGATGAAGGGAATACACTAATGTTTCTTTTGTTCCGGGTAAGAACAGAACAGTAGGAGCTTCACAATATTGTGGCTTGTATCATAGTGGGGACAAGATTCAGGTTATGGTATGTCAGACAGCTCTTCTGACATAAGCTTGTAGTTAATGTTAAAAAAACCCAAACAAACACCACCAAAACAATTCACACCACCCTCAGGTGTAGGGGAAGTGGAGGAAAAGACCAGACCTTAATGCAGCGTTTCCCAATTCTCTAACTTGAGGACTGAACATTTTAAACTTCCCTTCTCCTCTTCCCTTTCTGTTCTGGAGGAGTAAGAGAGATTTTACTTTGCTGTGTATAACAGTATTAATCTTAGCTAAGTATTCTGTTAGGGAATTTCTCATAGTTTAGGTCTTGTGGGGGTTGGGTAGGTGGGTGGGGTGTAGAAATGTGTTTAAATATGAAAATTTTATGTCAGGTCTGGTGTGCAAAACAGTTTTCTCAAAGTCATCTGGCAAAGAGAAAATATCAGCCTCTGTTGTCAGTTACCGATGTCAAACCAAAACAGTGGCCCTATAACACCAACAAATTTGCTACATGATGATCCCAAAATCTTAACTGTAAAGCAATAATATAAATGTCACTCTTGAAATGTCTCAGTGAGACATAAAATTACTACAAGACTCAATAAGACTGTGGTCACGTAAATATCTGTAACATAATACATTAACTTGAAATGACCCATAAAGCATCACCAGCTTTAAAGTGAAGTTGAATGTGGTTTTCCTTTCTACATGACCTTTCTTCTTGCAAGAAGAGTGGTTCTTCGTTCTGTGGAAGAGACAAGCCAGACCTTTTCCATTATGTGAATTTGTAATGACACTTGGCTTGGAGATGAAACATCATAGAGCTGTTAGAGCTTCATATACATATATATATATATATATATATAGCAATGGCTTATATAATTAATTTACTAAACAGTGAAAATTAAGGCTTCTAGTTCCAGGTCTAACCTTTAGATTTTTTCTTCCAACATGTATCTCTTGTCCCAATAGAAAGTACAGTAAATCACCAAGATTTGATTGTCTTTCCATATTTTGGGTAGACAAATTTCAGTTTCCCAGGCTGCAAAGTTTAATTGCTCTTTATAGTGTTGCTAGAAATGATCTTGTACATCTTCCCAGTCTTTCTACCTATAAAATTGAGCAAGATAATGAACAAATGGCCCATCAAGTCCCCAAAAGTGTTCAGTCTGCCAAAGAGGTAAGTTAGAGGGCTGAGGCAGTCCAGCAACTGACTTGGTGGTTTTCTAATGAAATGTGTCCCCAGAAGTAGCCATGTTAGACTTTTTGGGGTTTTGCCCCAAGGTTTGGGCTGCAAATGAATGGGATGCATGAAGTCAGGTGTTACTGTTACCCATCTTTTTAGGATACTGTTCAGCTCTCCTACCATCTACTGTAACAACATTTGTCCTGAAATGGCACTGCAGTGTGTATATTTAAATAATGTTCTTTGTTTATTTTTCAGACACACAATGAACCCATTGATACAAGATACAGCTAGCTAAACAGCTATAAAATGCCCAAATTGGGGTCTTCAAAAACAGTTCAAGTTGAAAATTCTGACAGTGACAGCACCATGGTGGAGAAAACAACTGCAAAAAAGGTAACAAAATTACATTCATGTCTGTTTAATTGCAGTGAAATGAAGAGCATGTGTTCTTTCACAAATTTTGTTGCTGTAATAGGAAGAAGTAAATCTGTATTCTGGTGTCTTGAGTGCTGAAAAAAAGTGTACAGTGAACTAGGGAAGAACAGAATTTATGCCTTTAATGGTGACTTGCAGTTTAATTCAAGAAGAAGCTGGATGTATTTGGTTTATTTGATATAAGTTAGTGCATAGTTTCTGTATCTTGCATCATATGAAGTCTTTATACACTCACAAGAACAATGATTCATATTCTATTTAATTTTATGGTGTCTTACTCTCTGAAACAAACACATGTAACATTTCTGAAGGCCTGTGACAGAGCACAGACCAGTGAACAAACAAGTTTATGTTCCTTTGTGACACATGGGCTAGTTTCCTCTGACAGGACTTGAAAGCCAAATGCTGCAAAAGGGTTAAGAGTAGCTCCTGTACAAGGGAGTCCACTTTAAAGTTGTACAATCCAGTTCTGAGTGTTGGAGAATGAAGGAATATGGGAGGTCCAGTAATACCGAAAAGGTAATTTGTTGTTTATAGAAGTGAAGCATCCCATCATTTTCAAACCAAGTTGCAAATAATCCAGTTGGATTATTTGGAATAAGCCAACAAAGTTGCAAATAATTCAGTCCTTCATTTTGTCTGCTTAGTACCCTTGTGCAATAGACAACAAGTTTATCTTTAGTACTAATGAATAACAGAAGACAGAACAATATTCTTCATTGTGAATCATAAAATATTTGGGGTTGGAAAGGACCTTAACATCATCTAGTTCCAGCCCCTGTGCCATAGGCAGGGATACCACACACTAAATCTTGTTGCCTAAGACTCCATCCAACCTGGCCTTGGATGCTGCCAGGGGTGGAGCATTCACAACTTCTTTGGGCAGCCCATTCCAGTGCCTCACCACCCTCACAGTAAAGAACTTCTTCTTTGTATCTAACCTAAACAAGGAAAGAAATTAAATGATGACTTGTGTATTGCCTTAAGGAGAGAGAATCCATTTATCTCCCAAATAGTCTTTAAAACTGTCTTCTCTGAAAAGGGTGATTGTGTGTGTGTTCATACATAATGTTACTAGTTGTTTGAAACCTGTATTCTCTGTAAAACCATTTGATGAAGGGATATAAGACAGGAAGATATTAGAAAGCAGGGAAAGATTGGAAGATTCAGCATCTACTTAAAACTGTTTGTCTTCTGAAAACATTAATAGAAAACTTGAGACTTTTTAGTCTCTTCCTAGTTTGTTTTATTGGCCCCAGTAAAGTGAGGCAAAGGTAGTTGTTCTTGCTAGCTGTGATGAACTGCTTAGATAAGAAGAGGAAGATAGAATAAAATGGGGAAAGAAAACTGGCTTACCAGTAAAAAGATGAAAGAATGTTGGGGTTTCTTCATTATTTGTTTTCTGATCCTTGTTTGGGATGTGGTCAAGTTAATTCAGATGTTACTCAATATGGGGAAAAAGGTGGAATATCTGGGACCTATAAGCAGCAAGAATAGGCAGGCTATTGCAGTGAAATTTAGTGGTATTAAATGCTGTCTTTTTATTTATACTCTCGCAAATAAGTGATATTTTGTAAAGATTTTAGGTTATTTAATAAAAATGAAAAGTTCTGGCTTTATAAACTCTCATCTTGATGTTTTGGTATTTCTGAAAAAAAGTTTTGACACAAGAAATCTTGAAGATGTGACCAACAGCTTCTTATGCTAGGAAAACTGATTTGTGTCAGTTTTTTCAGGCTCTGTGTTTATTAAAAAAAATTATACCAGAGGTTAAAATTAATTTTCATCTTTTGTTCACTTTCATCAAAGCAAAACTAGTGGGTTTGCTGGAATGTGTCAATTTTTAGGTGTTCTTTTTCCCTGTGTCTTTGCTAAAGGTGTGGCTTGAAATGGTTGAGATATGGTTGTTTGTTGGTTTGAGCCTATAGAAATAGATTATCGTATTTTCATAGTGGAGATTAATGTCATCCTTCTTAGGCTTTGAATTTGACATAAAAATTGTTCTGCAATTTGAATTTTATTTATAACTTTATAATTTATAAATCAAAATAAAGAGTTTTCTTGCAAGGTCCCTTTTACCTCTTCCACTCTATACCTCTGACTCCCCCTCACCTTTCTTGTTTACTGTCATTGTAGAAAATTGGTGCTAGTTTGGCTGTTGACTCTGCAACTGCTGCCAAAGGAACTGCCTTATCAGTGACTCTTTTGCCCAGTTCAGTATTTGCTGATTGTCTCGATGCCTTCCACTCCAGTAGTCTTATGCCTCTGATCCCCATAAACTGTTCCTTCTCTGCTAGTAACAGTAGCAGTTACATCTGCTGAGCCACATAACCCCCATACTCTGCAGTCTCTGTTAGGTGATCTTCTGAAGCAGAGATGCGTAGCTCTTTTGCCGTAACATTAAAGAGGAGATCTGAATTCATACGAAGATGTGAATAACTTATTTCCAAGGAACAGAAGAGTGAACATAGTGTCATTTATTTAACCATCAGGAAATACAGCAAATTGTGATTTGATTTAAAAAGAAGTAAATTAACATTCTCTTTTTAATGACACGTAAAACCCTTTCATTGTGATACTGTTTGAAGTGGAGGTTTCTCCTTAGCTGGTTGTTCTAACAAAGAAATTGTTGTTGGCTCATGACCTGTCTATAGGAATTAAAAATACAGGCAAATGTCACATTCTGCCTTGCCTGGTATTTAAGGTGCCAATGAAAGCAGAATTACTTAGAAAATTAAAATCTAGGGGAAGATGACTGTTTGACCAAGATCATAGATATGGAATCACAATGTGGTTTGATTATGCTGATTCCAAAAAGTAAGCTGATAAACTGCTTGTACTGTTGTATTCAGTCTTTCTCACCATCCACCTTGGCACAGTATATAATATGAGATTAGAGTAATGTAGGGTTTGGTTTGAGGATTGTATGATACAGATTGAACTGTAGTATTGAAAATGTGAGATCCTAACTAAACTTGCAGAATTATGTAAGTGGTGCAGTTAATAATCCTGTATCTATTATTTTTTAGCATTATAAATGTAGTTTGGTTGCTTTTGTCATATTTTGGGAAAAACTAAGTGTATAGTTAAGATGCAAAATAATCCCTTAGTGACATGATCTGTTTTCTAACACATGAACAGGTAATTGTCGGAAATGTTTAGCTGCCTTGAATAATCTGCAATCTTTCCCCCTCTGTTAGTAAAAGCAGACAATATCTTGCCAAAATGTAGTAATTTTCAGCCTAGAAAAGATTCAGCCGAGAAAATTAGTTAAAATTCAACAGGCAGTAGGGTAAGGGTAAAATTTGAGTTTGAACAACAGAAAATCATTAAGGTAAATCTATATTACATACACAAACACTAAACTCTGAAGTAAAGGTTGACCAGGCCAAATCAGTGGTGATAATTTTGAATGACATGTCTTTAGGAAGTAGTAGAAATTTCTGTAAAGCAAATAAGGAT
This sequence comes from Psilopsiagon aurifrons, assembly GCA_025447955.1. Classification (NCBI taxonomy): domain Eukaryota; kingdom Metazoa; phylum Chordata; class Aves; order Psittaciformes; family Psittacidae; genus Psilopsiagon; species Psilopsiagon aurifrons. The sequence goes on along the minus strand of JAOEHY010007324.1, from coordinate 474 downwards.
TTTTTGCAATACCTAAAGACTCGCCACCACAAATTTTAAAACCAGTAGTCTTCGAAGCGTTAGAACTTCTTATGGAAAAGTTAATTGATTAGTTAGCATAATTGATGTAAGAAAGTACTGAGGCCTACTGTGAAATATTGTTCATACAAAAGAAGTGCAACAAATGAACAGTAGTGTTAACGCCACTCCTTTAAAATCCTCATTCGTGTTAGCAAAATAAAAAATGTAATCACCTAAATACATGTTGTGGGCCTATTCCAATGGTTAATATAGAATCATAGAATAGTTAGGGTTGGAAAGGACCTTAAGATCATCTCGTTCCATCCCTCCTGCCGTGGGCAGAGACACCTCACACTAAACTATGCCTCCCCAAGGCTATGTCCAACCCAGCCTTGAGCACCGCCAGGGATGGAGCATTCACAGCTTCCCTGGGCAACCCATTCCAGTGCCTCACCACCCTTACAGTAAAGAATT
>JAOEHY010007323.1:0-12824 GCA_025447955.1 Psilopsiagon aurifrons | reverse complement strand
ATTGCCCTATTTACTTTTGTTACTTGGGCTTTTAGGAAAAAGCTTTCAAAACCCTAACGGAAGACCGCTTTTGAAATGCCCAAACTAAATATCTAGTATTTGTACAAGTGGTAACTAATCTTAACATGTTATTATAGGGAGATATTAGTTTGGTTCCTTCTGTAGAACTGGTAAAAAAAAAAAACCCACAAAAATATGGATGGCTCATAACATGGTTCCATCATTTCTAGCCACATAAGCAGAGAACTATTTCAAAGGTTATAAAATTGTGCATAGTTTTCCACAACTACCAATTCTGAATGTGCAAGTGATGAAACTCAAACTCAGCTATTAGGAATATAGAAGCTATGCTGCACCTTTTCAATGAATAAAGATAGCATCTGTATCTGGCTTCTGGAGAGCACACTTTTCCTTGAAAAAAAATCCCTGTACTTTACTAGAGATTAAGTTGAATCAAAATTAAAGATTCACCAACCCTACTAAGTAGGATCTTTATTGTTTTCACATATACTAATCTCTGACCATATTCTAAGTACAATTATAATCCGTTATCAAAACATTAACCAATCACCAAGAAGATCATGGAGTCTAACAGTTAATCCAACACTGCCAGGTCGACCACTAAACCATGCCCCTAAGTGCCACATCTACATGTCTCTTCATGACATGGTTGCCTCCAGTAAAAGAGAGATGAACTCAACGACCTAGGAAAAATGCTTCCATCTCCAACCTTTCTCAAGTCTTACAGAGCCATGGATATGTTTCACATAAAGTGGAAAATAATACATTTTCAAATAAAGTAGACAGTGGAACTTGTGCTTCTCCTCATACACTCTATTTCCTAACTATTCCCCACATTCTTACTTCATCAATATTTACATTTCCCTACACCTATTTTAAGGGATGAGGAACAAAAGAGTATCCACCCATACTTCAAAAGCAGTGTTTCCAGGATAGTTTGGAGCAAGCAAACAGGCTGCACCTTCACTTGTGCACTTCAAATGCACATAACATATAGAGTCACGCACTCGTTTCATGTTTAAGAGGACAAGCCGTCCCTCTCAGATTGTAAATCTCTTCAGAAAAAGGATGTAAGAAAGAGTGGCTTAAGAGACCAAAAGAGACCATCCTTACCGTGACTTGCAAAGTTACATGTAAGTTATTTATACACTACAGACAAGCATGTTAGTAATGCATATTAGAAAGATTACATAAGAGTACATATGATAAACCAGCCAGTATATAGCAAATGCAGAGTTTGCTGAACTGTTAAGAATCAACCTCAGTGTACTTGGTACATTCACACAGGCATTTAGTATGTGCTGGTTTCAGGAAAAGTACAAGCTATGTTTGTGAATCTCAAAGAGAAAAAGAAAAAAACCATTATTAGAATCATAGCATCACAGAATAGTCAGGGCTGGAAAGGACCTTAAGATCATCTAGTTCCAATCCCTCTGCCATGGGCAGGGACACCTCTCACTAAAACACGCCACCCAAGGCTATGTCCAACCTGGTCCCCCTTCTACACAGGGCAAAGAGACCTCCTTAGGTAACATCCAGAACACTTTAAAAAAAAAGCGTGGTTTGTATTTTGATGTTGGCTCCAACTGCAGTTGTCCTTTGTCACTTGTCATGCTGGATTACTCTATGCTCTCTAGCCAGGGCAAAACATAAAATGCATTCCTAGCTGCAGCAATAAATGACATACATGGCTGTGCTTCCCTCTGCCAAGTTGTCCCACTCCAGAATCTGCACTAGCTTCTATCTGCTCCCACATAAAATTAATGGGAAGGGTACACACAGATAAAGCTTTTGCATGTGGATGTATAAACTAGAATGCTGAAAATGACTTGTCTCCTTAAGTTGTATCTATCTGGACATTTGGTAGCTGTCAGTATAAAACATGAGAAGCACTCTATGCAGGATTGATACCACAGATACCAAAACCAACTCCAGAAGTTACACCTAAATATAACGTTGAAGACCAACATGTACTTTTCACTTGTGCTTACAGAAATTTAACTGAACACAGCTTGATGCTTGAATTTAGATCCCAAAACCACAAAGAGCTGAAGCAGACTCTTTCACACAAGTCTTACCCTGTTAGACTGACCTTAAGGATATTTTATGAATCCTATCATTTTTCTTACTGAAGGGCTTAAATGTTGTAATAATAAGGTAAAAGCATTTTTTCAAAACAAGACACTACTCAGCATCTTGCAGAGTTCAGCTCTTACTAGTTGGAAATCTCTTAAAGCAATATAAACTTTACATTACTCTTCTAAAACATGTTTAAATATTTATTCTGTTTATTTGTCTATTGGCTGATATAGAATAATAAATATATGTATTATTTCCTCTATTCAATTTACACACAAAAAATCCAACCCAAAATATAAAACCTCACTTGTTTAAGAATGGCTTTTACAATTTAAAACACAAATAAGCATAAGCCTTACTACCCAAAAGATCCAGTAGCCCTTAAACCACCAAGAATACAACCTTATCTGTATATTTACTAGATACCAAAATAAAAATAGGCAGGAAATTTATTTGTAAGACCCAACAAAATCATAGGGTCTTAAATCCTATTAATCCACTGAAACATTAAAGCTACACAAGTCAAAAGTTGTATCTTATCCACAAAAAATTAACATTTTTAAGAAAAACAGCACAGTTCAAGCAATTCATAACCTGAATACCCTTCTGTTACTAGCCTGCAAGAGAGCTGCTTACAAAGTCTGGTAATACTCTACACTGTTGAAAACAGTAGTCTCAGTCTCAGGAACAGAAAACAACTTTGTGTGTGTCTCTTCTTCAAAAGAACAGTAGAAAAAGAAAGTTCTCTTTTAACATCTTGATATATACAATGATCAGCTGAATTTCAGATCACCTGTTACAAAAATTCCTCTGGTATTTAAAATAAATCATTACAATTCACACCACCAATAACTTTTGATTGTATTATGTGCCTTGTGTAGCACCAAATGTATGCGTAACTGCAGGATCAGGGCTTTCTTCCAACTGCTGCATAACAACAGCAAAAGCACCTAAGATACAACTCTACCACCATCCTTCAGACTTAACAGAAGATTCTAGTTTTCACTTGTAAATAAAAAACAACTTCACTTAAAACACAAAATCTACAGTCACTATGTTTTAATTATATTGATAACAGTTACCATGCCATTTGCCCTACATACTCTATGCAGCTGTAAAACCTTTGGAAAGCAAGAAGCAACTTGTGGAAAACAGTAAGAACGACTGAAATAAAACTTGTATTAATACAAGTGACCTTATTTTGAAATGTCCTTTCCATAAGAATTCACTTTAAAACATGTATTGTAAACCTACCTGTTCTCCAGTCACTGTACATATTATTGTCTAATAATCTGATGACAATACTTTCAAATGTTTGTCTTCTACTGTTTTATTAGAAAAATAAATGCTATCTTTTTATTTCTCCTAATAGGTTTGGGAATCTTACCTATTTAATGGCATGCTGCCCTAGCTAAATGATGAATCCTGTCTATTGCTTTTCAAATGCACCAACCTTCTCAAAAACACTGGATGGTGTCATCAAACAAAACCTGATGTTCTGAATGATGGTGTCCGTATGCCTCCAACGTCTTCTATCATGGCGTAGCCAGGCCTGAACAGCTTCATACAGCTCTATCTCTGGAAACCTGCTCAGATGGTCATTATCCAAGTAAGACATGAGCTTCTCGAAGCTCAGATATGAAAGGAAGTCAGGTCTGGACATGAGTGGCACGAAATTCTCTAGAAGGAAGGAATCCAGTTTTTCCCTGACTCCTTCGATGTTTACACCAAAATCATCCAGAAGTCGCATAATTTCTGCACAGTTTTCTAAGCAGATTTTAGCTAAGAGAAAAGAGCAGCAAAATTTTACCACCTCTATAAGCTGGACATACATGGCAGCCTGAAGGATTTCATGAACAGTGTTCATACTCAGTTCAATAGTTCCATAGTACATGAATTGCAGGACATGACTGAAGCCTGTAGCTGTCAGACCTTTCAAATGGATTTTGTCCTGATCTCGTTCTCGCATATCAGCTGTGAACATAATCCTGAAGTAATCACTCTGGGTGGCAAGCAGTGCTTTATGGGCCTGAAATTGGTGGTCTTCAATGACAAGTGTGACATCAAGAAGCAATCCCTCCTCATACAGTGCTCTGAATCCAGCAGAGACACTGGTGTCATGGATGGAGGAGCTAAACCCTTCCACGTCCCCTGCCATGAATCACCTGGGGGGAAGAAAAAATAAATAAATAAAAATAAAAATAAATTGTTATTTCTAGTAACATATCACAAGCTCTTCCTGACCAGATAAATCCTGAGACTGCTTATATTAAGACTTGAAAGTCTTCACCATCCTTTTGTTTACTCTTCAGCTGAAAAAAATCAACTTAAGAAACAACTTAAAACACAAATGTTAAATATTTCTCTCTCTCCCCCCCCTCCATATTTTTATTTTAAAGAAAGGGTAACAAACAAGAATAACTGTGTGGGCCTGCCAAAATTATTCCACACTCCAAGCTACTTATTGGCCAGATAAGGAAAAGGCAATGCTAACAAGGTTTTAGGTTTTTCATAGGTTTTTCCTTCTCTCCCCCTCAATCTTCTGAAGAATTTATCTCAGGGGTGCAATAAATCACCTACTCTTAAATATCAAAGGTTTCAGAAAGGAAGCTGAACTTCCTTAACTTTGGAAATAAGCTCCAGTAGATCTGTAAAAGGTACAACCTAGAAAAAAAAAATTAGCATCTTTAAAAATTTGTATCAATTTGCTCAGAAGTTATTTTAGGAAACTGAACATTTTCATAGATACTATTTGTGTGTTGCACTTCTGCAACAACATGATCGTCATCCTGTTCTCCCCCTCACCCCTGTTTCTTACTACAGGGATTAATTAAGTGATGAGATTTATAAAGAGCAAAATACTATGGCAACAGGAAGCACTGACAAGATTAGGTCACAATAAATAATATTCTGTATACTGGGTTTATTGAAACTTAATTGCTTCTAAAGCACTTGAACATCTGCAGATGCAGTGTTACTTATGCACAAGCTACAATCGAACTGTAAATAAGAAAAAAACAAAACCCCAAAACAAACAAACAAACAAAACCCAACAACAAAAAAACCCACAAAAAGGTTAGCAAGGCTCTATCCTGTTACAGGAAGATAAATATTCAACAAAAATCCCTATAAACAAACTATTCCAAATCCACAAATTCCTCATAATGTTGCTCTGCTTCCTTGGGTTTAGGTAGGGTGAAGTTGCACAAGGCAGCTTGAACCAGTCCAACAATTTATCACTAATCAAAGGGCAAAGGTACACTCCATTCTCCCACCCACCCTGGGGTCTGAGCTCCTGCAGCCTTTGAGATATTTCTGGGGTTTACTTGACAGCTTAGAAAGCCAAATCAACCTATAAACGTGACTGAAAACTAAATCAGGGGCACGGGATGGGGAGGAGAGGGAGAGAACTATGATGACACAGTACACAAACCACCAACCCCCAGCACACATGAAAACTCAAAACCAGAGAGCTTTCTGCTTATCGGTGAGCAGACTTCTGACTTGACACTGCAGCGAGGGTGGTGGAAGAGCCAACCTGATGCAGGGGGCAGGATATCACATTTGAGCAGGAACACAGGAAAAGGGTAACATCTTTCCCTTTTGGCATTAAGCAGCTACTAGAAATTGGTTCAGCCATTTTTGTTTCAATTTATTTCACCTTCAATTACAGTGCAACATTCACTCATTTGTGCATTTAACCCTGAATTTCCTATAACAAAGTTAATAATGCCTTAGTACTGATAAACTATCTGAAAAACTAAATAATACCAAAACTTTTTAAAAAATTATGATTTTCAAGGTTATAGAACTTTACAGCAGTATATGGACCCAGAATTGACTCAGGACCCAGGTTGGCCCAGGTTTTACAACTTCAGAGTGCTGTTATCACCCACTTCCTCAAGGACCACATCCTGACTGCTGCCATTTTAACTGGAATGTAATTTATTAGACACCATCAATGGATAATCACCTCTTCTCCTTAATTCATCAGCACATCCTGGAAAACAAAACTGGAGATACTTTTTGTCTATGTAAAACTAAAATGGTGAGTAGGTGTTTGTAGCCACACCTCATGGAATCAGCATCACTTCCACGGTGTGGGACCTGCTGACAGGTTCTGTGGACAATAGAGTAAATGCTGGGAGTGTTCATGACAATTAAGGCCTTATGTTAAAATTCTAAATTCCTGGAAGTAAGCAGCAGAAAAGAGAACAAAGCTGACAATGCAATCACTTTGTCGCCAGTATCCATGATACTCCTCTCAATGTTACTGAAGACAAAGAGAAAATGCAAGCTGTTCTGAAGCTTTATATTTTGAGTCTCTTATTCCTGAACACAGCACAGGCCTACGAGAAAGAAAAATTCCCACCAAATACTCTTCATGGTTGTTGCCAATTCTTGCAGAAAAGCATACAAGGAAATAATTACTCTACTAATTCTTGACCACCTCCAAAAGGAGCAACAAACTGAAGAGTAAGCATAAAGCCTGGCATTACAGGATTTTATTTTCTAACTGGATTTACAGTATCAAATGAAAAGGTAAACACTAGCTTTTTTCTTCTTTCTTTGTAACTCCTCCCCTCCTGTCCCCAGTTCTCTGATGTTTAATAACAGTTGAGATCATATTTCAGTCTTTCCTATTTAAGAGATTTAATGGCCACTTGCTTTTCAGTGGGCCACTTGTTTTCATAAAATAGATGGTACTCTGAAACTATCACCTCTCAATCTTGCCTGTAATCAGTCAAGAAGTTCAAACATGACCAACTCAGGCAGTGCAACAATTTAAGTTACATTTCCTTAGGAGATGAACTAAGACATATGACTCAGCTTCAAATCCAAGATCAATGGAAAAAAAATGGGACAGGACAATCAGAATTTGCAAATGTGAGATGTGAACAGAAAGCAGAGCAATATATTGGGGGAAACCATCAGAAATTAAGCAACATTCTTCAGGTGACTGAAACAACATGTATTAATCTGAAAATAATGGGATCTCCCATCACATGGGTTCATGCAGGCAGCAATCTCATGGAAGGGATTTCTTCTAAACAGTCCATACATTACTGTGCACATGAACAACCCAGAACCATACCAGTAAGATATAAACACATACTAGGGCCTTTCCCCTTAACTTGAGAAAGATAATTACGTTATAGGTACTCTGCAAATAAAAGGAGAGACATTAACTTTTATATAGGTTGGCTTTAGAAGTCCTCTTTCACCATCCTCAAAAAAGCAAAAAGGAAAAGCTGGCCAGTGGAAGTAAGGAGGGACAAACGGTAGAGGGTAAATGCACCAAATCCAGGGAAGCACCTCCAGTGTTCCTTTTAAGGATCAAACCAAATAAATAACCCACAATACCCTAAAACCAGCGACAGAGAGTCCTCGGCAACTGGCTTTAGGTGGCGCTGCTGAGCAGGGGGAGTGGACCACATGACATACAGAGGTCCCTCCCAACCTCAGCTAGACTAAGTCTGTGATCAAGCTGCTTTTACATAGAAACTGCACCGATTGCTTGGTTATTTTTTTCCAACCATCCTTTTAATTCTGATTAAATAGAAATAAGACACACACAGGCAAAGAAAAAAAATCAGATAGAAGCTACTACCCCTCAAATTTTAAATTATCAAAAAATAAAGTGGTAGGAATCACCAAAATACATTAATCTGTAAAAATAATTAAAAGCAGAAGTCAGCTGCAAAACACTACAATGATGACAAAGTAGTCAACACTGATTTTATTATTCCATAATGTTTAAAAAAATGTGGGGGTTTAAGTCACTTAATCCTTATTTTCACATCCCTGATTGTATTATTTTTAGAAAATCTACAGTTTTCAATCTCCAAATATTTTTCATCCCAACTATCAGACAGCACTTAATGGATTATTTAAGTAGCGACAAAACCAGTAGGATTTCTTCATAACATCACCTAGACACTTCCCAAATTCTGAGTGAAAAGCTAAAGACCACTTATCTTCTTGCACTAAACAGAAGGAATAAGTACTCTTTTTTTTCTGGCATAAAGCCATATACAGTATCAGCAGATACATTTTTCTTTAAAACACAAAAGTGCACTGGCCAGTGCAAATACACAAGGGAGTTAAATAACAGAAACCGGGAAACTAGATAGTCAGACAAGTATTACGATGAACTGGTAAAAATCTTTATTTCTATAGCTAACACCCTCAGTCAAAAGCAAATAGCAATGTGGTAGTTCAAATATTAAAAAAGCAATACAAAATACTCTCAAACGAAGTCATTTTTCTAAAGCATAGCTATGCCATTCCTCCCACACACACACTTGCAATCTTAGATGTAATTCTATGCACTATTCAAATGCTGCAGCTTATTTCCCAGAGGACAGTAACGTAATGATTTTTTTTCCATATTTTCAATAAAGATGCAAAATTCAGTTAGATTTTCTTCACACATGGAAATCACAATAGCACACTTAATCCTCAGGAAGACACGTAGCCTACAGTGGTCTATAAGAAAACTGGAACAAAAAAATTCAATGTATAAACAACGAGGGGGGGGAATCTAAGTTGACATTCTGCATTGTTCTGCACATATTAGAGCTGATCAGTATAATGCAGCACAGGGAGTAAGATTCTCTGCAGAAAAGCAAAAAAAGAAATATGCTTAACCTTACTGGCTTTTCCTGACATTTTCTCCTCTTTTAGCATATAACGTATTAGAGTCTACTCCTCTGAGCAGTAAAAGCACTTACTTGGAACACTGATTTCTCATCTTTATTCTGCAGCTGTAATAGAAGTCTGAAAACCCTGTTTCAGACTGCTTTTTCTTGCTAAACAAGGAGAACCTTCTTTCCTCAGGGCGTCTGAGGCTCTTAGTCACAAGCAGAAGAAATGGAGTCTAAATGCAAAGAAGGAAGTTATGGAATACCCACATTTTGCTTATGCCGAAAAGATGTAAAAATCTATCCAAATGCAGTACTGCCTGAAAAAGTACCGTTTAAATAAGTCTGTTTATGTAATATGTAAGCTTATGTGCACTTTCTAGGGATAGAAATGTATTGTTCTAGAAAGTATTGACATTACCAACTCTAACACACCAGCTGGAAGGCAGATTTCTGATTTTCTTTACTGCTGTTCCTTAATAACCCATTTGAGATGCTGAGACAGAACTAGCAAGTTCCTCTGCTTACAGATCATGAAGTACTTATTCATTCTGCCTTCCTTATAGAAATTCTGAAAAAGCATTTATGCGAACACAGCTCAATTTATTATGCGAATTCACACAATAAAACATTGTATTTACAAGTCACACGAAAGGATATTTCACCAGATATACAGAACTATACTCTGGTTACACAAAGTAATAAAATAGAGCTCAAAATCCAATAATCTGTTACATCTATTCCATTCCTTTCATCCATAAAAAGCATGCATTTAAATGCAGATTTAAAAGCCCTTATATATGCTTTATTTAGTGAGGTGCATAGCAAAGACTGCTTAGAGCAGAATTCTTCAACCCTAATTTGTTAAAACAAACATTTTCCTGCACAAACAGGACTTTTCTCCATAGTCAATGTTTCAGATGTATGAAAACACAATACACACAGGCATTTGAACATACAAGGAAAACATTCACAACTGCACATAACCATCACTAAAAACTGGGCCTTGGAACGCAGTGCACTACAATGAGAATGCACTGAGCAGATAAATAAACATTTAAGCAGTATATATAATTTATCCCCAAAATTAAGCCTTTATTTACATAGTTTGATACTAAAACTATTCAACTTTTCCCAAACCACCACTTTTCACCCTAATTCTCCACTAACAGCAGCAGAAGGTATGATGTAGAAGTAAGATAGATCAACAACCAGTGGGTATCAAAACTATCCATTGCTAAAACAATTGCAAATGTAGGAAACAAACACACACAACAAGCCTATATCTGTTTTATCTGAAATCCTTCAGAACAAATATGCTACGTTTAAGAAATAATTTATCTTAAACACATTGGTAGGTTCACCTTAACGACTTCACCCAATCCGATTTGCCACCAATCCGATTACTTCGGAAACGAGTAGTCAGGAGCTTACTGATTGCTTCAGAGGAACCAGACTGCTAGAACTCAAAATTAAAACTTGGGCAGTCCTGAAAACTGTCCACAGTGCATGAAGAACTTCTTAGGGGCATGCCTCTGACCATGAGAGCTCCTCTTACAAGCTCCACCCATGTCTCTGTGCAATCTGCATCAGCTTGTAACAACAGCAACACTACTGTAATACATCAACCATCTCTGAGGTCCTCTTGGTTAGGCTAGAAGCACTATCAGAACTACTTATAACCAAACATACTAAAACTCCGTATGGACTGTCTCTTAGCTCTGCACATGTCATTCTAAGTATGCTAGAATACTAATAGTAGTATGCTACTACTTCCTTCTGAGCAGTCCTTAGCTCTTCTCCACAAACAACAGTACCAGGAGAAAGTGTTTTGTTCCATCTTCTTTTTGAGAAATGTCTAACTCAAGCAGATGGGTTGGTGCTCTCGTATGCAGGTATTCATAGTGGACAGGTTTCTCAGGTCACATTACACTCTGTTCCTAAAATCTTCATCTATAACCCAATTCAGACTTTCTGCACAGAAGGATCTAAGTGCTACAAGCACACATACACAAAATATCAGAACCATTTCATTTGAAAATACTGTTAAAAATTATAGTTTTCAATAGTCCAATTCAGACAAATACTAAATGATTGTAAATTAGAACTCTCCATTTGCCAACATGAGCCTCCAGAGAAGAAAACATGCTCCCCAGTTTACGTCAAGTTTTTGATGACTATCAAAAGGATTCTGATGAAAGTACATGCTTGACTAGCATTTTAAGACTGCCAGACAAATGCATCAGATGTAGTTACTTGGCCAGTTTAACTTCACCTAACTGAATCTAAATTCAGCTTCTGCCTCATGAATTAACCATGAATGAGATATGCATTGTTTTCAAATCAGATCAGCCCATTATGCAGATGATGTAACTACACTTCATAGACATTAAAACAGTTCAAACCATTTGGCTAAAAGCTCATCGCGTCACTATACCTGTACAGAAAAATATGCTCCTGACATGCTCATGAACATGAAAACATGCTCAATGCTCTTCCAATTACAGTTACTGATAGCAGAACAGGTGCCCATGATAAAATATTTTTAATACATCCATAAGTAAGAGTATTGCCTTTAACTAGAAAAGCTTTTATCACTAATACCCAAGAGTTAAATTACAGAAGTGTTAAAAACTACATGTTTGCCACTGCTCTTGGAGTGGACAGGCCTGATCTGAGTACCAGCATTCCTTTTATATATATTTATTTGTGGTTTCTATAATAATTTTTCCAAACGCAAGAAAAAAATATTAATAAAGAGTGATATTCTCAATATGAAGATATTTATCAAGAAAATCATGGTGTATTTTATACAGAAAAGTAGCAAGTTAAGTACCAAAAATCTTCAGAGCAAAAATCAAATCCTATAGTTTTGGACTCTCGTCACATGAATTTTAGCATAATAAAAAGGTAACAACATAAAAGTACTATTTAAATATTAGTAAAAATAACTTTAAATTAATTTAACTACCTCTTATAATTGTCTGTCATTATCTGTGTATTGATTGCTAACTTAGTACTTCCAGCATCATCTGCAAAAATGAGATTAGTGAGATTGTGCCTTTTGTTCAGGACACAGCTTTTGACCACATTGTCAAATGTCAACCTCATTTATCACAAAGACAGAAATCTCAAACTTATTAAACTTCTACAGGTTTCCCACAAATTGGCAGCTAGACAGACAAAAAAGACCCAGTGTCTCCAATGCGAGCTCAACAGTTATCTGTTCTACTTTGCTTGCTGAAAGGCAGATCAACACACATGTAGATCCAAACCAGCCATAGGGTATAATTAAGGAAAGTGAAAAGAGATGAGTGACTCTGGGAAAGCTTATAGGACATGTGGCAGAAATTAAACTCCTTGGTTAGGTGTTGGAAAATAGCAGAGAGACTGTTGGGGTGTGGCGGTATGCTGAGGGGATGTGAGTGTGAGCTGGGGCAATTGTGGTAAAAAGAGCTGGGTTATTATCCTAGGGACGGGTATACACAACAAAGAAGGTAACAGGAAGCAAGACTTCAGTAGCTCTACCCTTTTATCCCGTAACAGCTTTACGGTTCCCCTGTTCTTCTAAAGGAGAGGGAAAAACCAATCGAACAGCAGCAACCCACCAATAACTTCATATTTTTAAGCGACATATAAGTATTTCCCCAAAAAGTTAAAAGCTTCAGCACCAGCCCTGGGCAGCAATCTGCTACTTCTGCTCACAGACACTTTTTTCTCTCCCAATGCTGCTGATCGCGAAATAGCCATTTTCGGGGGACGAACTGAGATGACCTACTTCTGCTTATCGGGTTGACACGTTTTGCACCACTGTGCTGTGAACGAAAGCTCGCAGGCTGAGCTCCTCAACGAAGTGGGCAGGAGGGCTCCGAGTTAGAGACGTGCCGCCGCAGCAAACCGCGGCGCCCGGCTCGGGGCAGGGCCGCCCCTCAGACGCCCCCCCGCGGGCGCGGAATGCTTTCACGGCTCCCGCCTGCCCGTCCGGCACCGCTGAGCGCGGCCCGGCAGTGCCCACCGTCCCGCTACACCCTGCCTCTCTCCACTACCCCCAGCGCCCCCGGGCACCCGGCCCCCCACCTC
>JAOEHY010007321.1:0-19317 GCA_025447955.1 Psilopsiagon aurifrons | reverse complement strand
GGGCATGACGTGCTATGGTATGGAATACCTCTTTGGTCAGTTTGGGTGAGGTGCCCTGTCTCTGCTTCCTCCCGGCTACCCCCCCCCTCCCTGGCAGAGCATGAGGCTCCAAAAGTCCTTGGCCAGACCAAACATCACTAAGCCATAACTAAAATCATCGGTGTTATCAGCACTGCTCCCAGGCCACAAGTCAAAAAAACAGTGCTGCACCAGCTACCAAGAAGGGGAAAAAATGACTGCTACTGCTGAGCCCATGACACTATTTAAAGCTTCATTCTTACAATGGAATGGATTGTCCTAATGGTGATATTTTTTCCCCATGGATAAATTTGAGAAAGATTAACAACTTTCTTGGACCCTTAGAAAAATAATCAAGTATTTGTCATAATGACACAGTGTTAAAAGGAGTGAAAAATAGGCAAATTTAACAAGAATTAGAAAATAAAGCGACTAAGCACACAGAGCTCTCTTTAGGGCCATCTGCTTTCACTCAGTTTAGTTTTTAGAAAAGATATCAATTAGAGCACATGGGTGGATATATAATATTTATTTGAATTTGAGTGAAAGACATTAAGTAGGAATTGGGAGGGTGGGTGGCACTATGGAAACTTTTAAAGATGCTTTTTGAGAAGATTAAAATCATTATAACTGTTGATGATAATGAATGATCTATATACCTGACAGGCTTGATTGTAGGTTATTTGAGACACTTGTAGAAGTACAAAATTTTATCCACAATTTTAGCATCTTGTCTTTACTACCACTGGTCTCAGAAACCCTGTTCTGAGTATTTTATCCATATATTCTCCTTGTTATGCATCATTTCTGAATGGCATGTTAAGGCAGCGCTGCCCTTCCATTTTCCTTGTGCGAGCTAATGATAATGTTATACTTCTGTGTTTCTGCAATATTCATCCTTGCGAGGCTCTTTGCCACTATGGCCTACTGCATTTTGCTCTCTATAATCTGGAACATATTCTCCAAGATATAAAATAAGGTTTCTAATTATTCAAACTTCTTTAGAAGAAAACATGGATTTAGGAGAATTAAAGTCTTCTGCTAACTGAGTCAGTGTTCCAATAAACTGCAAACAGGCACTGCACGTCTCAAGGGATGACAGCTACTTAGTTAAGACTTTATTCCCATGATGAAGAGGTACAATTTCAATTGTTGCTGTGCAATCCTCAGCATGCTATGCCATCCTCAGCATGCTATGCCTTACACATTGTGTGGTTTCACAGTAACCAGAAGCAATCCAAACTGAAAATTATAATGAAAAAAAAAAAGCTGTTGTATGGATTTACATAGAAAGAACACAGTTTGAGGCAATGAATAGAAAAATAAAAAAATCTCAGGTGAAACATCTTGGCCTGAAATTTGATAATAAAGACAAGAAGCAAAAAAATCCTTAAACTTAAATAGGAACTGAAGTTATATACTGAAATACTGGATGCAAGCTATAATATTCCTCCAAGGCTGAAACTCTGCTATATGATATCCATGGCTAAGTTATGTTTAATCAGTGCAGTGACATTCTGTGTATTTACATTATAGCTTGCTGCCCAGAGGCTTGATATAGTTTAAAAACAAAAGGCAGAGCACATATCTTTGGCTTGTCTCACATTTTAAGGTCTTTAGTTAGGTTTTTTTTTGTTTTGGGTTTTTTTTTTTTTTGTTATTTACGACATATGAAACTGAATATTTACTGCAAATTAAAAGATACTAATTGATAGTGGAGAAGAATTTCATGACAGTGTACTCACGGGTTTGGCTGTATTGATGCCTAAGACAACAGACTGAAATGTGAAACCTATTTGTTTTATTTATTACAAAAAAAAATTTCTCTCTTCAACTGGCAGAAAACACCCCTTCCTCTACCCTCCGTCTTTCTTTCCCCTTTTGCCTTTCCTTTTTTGCTCTTTTTCTCCAAATTAGTTCTTTTGACAATTATTCTGTTCAAATGCTGTAAAAATAAATTCTTTGCTTCCTTTTTGAAGAAAGCATTTCTGTAAAAAACATTTTCACCCAAGTTGTGCCTTTCTATATCTGCTCTTCAGTTCAAAGAACAGATAATAACCTTTTTTTCTACTGTGTTATGGCTATTCTTATTTCATTTTTGCCATTTTGCTTTCATTTAGAGCCACAATCAAAATTTTAAACAATATACAAGGTTATTTGAGGGACTAAAAAACAATTTTTTGCATAAGTTTAGCATTTTTACTAAATTCCTGGGAACATTTGTATGATCTATGTTATGATTTTGATCAGGTGAATTACACAATTCCATCTAAAAACATTTGTATGTTTTTTATCCAATAAAAGAATACAAACTCCACTTGACGTGTAACATTCTTTATTTACTCTGTAGTCACAAGACCTTATGAATCAGCACAAATCAGAATATGGTCACAGGCAGATGAAAGGACATCTCTGCAATTAGGTTATGTTGTAATATAAAAGCTGTTAAAGCTTACTGTTGTGATTAACTGCAATTAACTTGTCTTCTGTATGCTAGCCTTCAAAATTTCTGAACCTGCCTGAGATCAGTGTTCTGTCCTTCTACTGTCCTTGCATTACGTTTAATAAGCCTTTTTAAAGCTAGTGCAAGTCTTCTTTTTTAAAATTAGTTCTTAATCTGAATTATGAATTTGCAGTTACAGATACTACATTATTTAAACATTATTATTAGACTCATATATGAACTTTACTTAAAAAGTTGAAGTTTTTTCATCATGCTCTTCAAATTTTTTTACTTCTGAATTTAGTTGAGAAGAGCAGGGCAAAAGCTATTAATTTTCATTTACTTATCTTAGGTAACATAAATTTTGTCAGTATTCTTCTTGGTCCCTGGGTAATTATGGCAGCAGAAAAGACCATAGGAAAGATAGTTAGAACATATCTTTTCTTTCAGAATATCTGGTGTCACCTATTTTAAAATACACTTAATGTGCTGATACAATTGGTAGCCTTCTTTCTTGTCATTCTCAGGATATATGCAATTACATAACTACCTCACAAAGTTAGTGGGCCACCGGTAACATCACTGAAAGTATTTAGCTCCATTAGGTAAATACGTTGGAGTCTGCAGATCAGATACATAAGTACTAAAGTCAGTGCCCACTTGAATGAGTTGTGCATTTCTGAAGATTATGTGCAACATCAGTAAAACTAAAGAGGTATTGAACTTCATAACATTTGTTTCAGTAGTGATTTCTTGAACTGATTTTCTGACAGTTACTAGCTACTTAAGACTGCTTGTGGTACTGAAAACAGTCAGTCTTCCATCTAGTCTCCCCTGAAAGGACACAGTTTAGGCTTGTACTTATGCCTCATCTATTTCATACAGATTTTGGCAGGGGTTATACTGGCTCTGGCTAGAATGGGCTAGCAGCCATATGGTACTGTGTTTTGGAAAGACAAATCTTTTCAACATTATAAAGAGTTTAGGTGGGGTATTGTGGTCAGTTTTATGTTGTTGTGGTTAAGAAAGATGTATACAAGTTGGAGAGGATACTGGAGATAGTTGTGAGAATGATTGGGGTATAAAGACCTGAGCAAAGCAAAAAAAAGAATATTTTTTTTTTCTTAGCACATTGAACTTAGAAACATTTTGTCTTGAGATGGCATAATAAAAGCTTTCATACAATTAATAGAGCTAAAGATTTAAATCAGTATATGAAAGATTTGCATAGAATTATTAACCTCTGCAATACGGAGTGTTCAGAAGCACTGGATTACCTGGGAAGACTGGAATCTGAAGGTCTTTAAGGCCAGGCTAGACAGATGCCTCTTTGGACTGAACTCGCCTTGGGATGGAAAGTTTGACTGGATAACTTTTTGGGGTCATTCTTTTCTTCCACAAAATTGATTTTTTTTATTATAATCTCAAGATTTAACCTGAATATGTGAATTGCTGGAATATTTTCCATACTTTCTAATGTATAGACTTTTACCACAAAATGCATAGATTTTACCATGAAAAAGGGAAAAACAGATTCTGTGTTTAAAAGATTAAACAGTTGGGGCATTAGAATTTTAGGATTAGTTCATACTCAACTGAGTGTATATGTGGCTATAGTATCATAGAGATGGATTCTTCTAATGGCATTTAGCTAGATATCTCCCATTCTCAGGCAATGGCTAACCATTGCTAAATACTAAAATGGGTGTTACCAGTATAACACCTTTTAACACCAGCATAGCACCTTAGGTGCTACATACTTTACAAGGGCCTGCATCAATCAGGTCATGTAAAATTAATGAGAATGAAAAAAACCTTTTCTAATTAGTTTTCTGTCCTTCCTAACATTATCAATATATTTGGAAGGTATTAAACAGAATGTTGGACGATAAAAAAAAACGCAGAATATCAAACACAGTCTGTGCATACTCTTAGAGACGCTATAACTTCTAGAAAGACATAATTGTTTTTCATCTGTTCCCCAACAGAACTTTGGTTACTTAAGAGATATTTTCCTATCACATTTCCTATCTTGGTCACTTTCTGCTCAGTCTTTAGTGTTGTTTTGAAAAGTTAAAACTATTTTGTGTGGTAGGAAGATGTACTTTCCTTTTGAAAACTGAGCATATTACTTTGCTGAATCCTTACAAAATATTCTTTCCTGGCCTGAGAATCAATCTAGGAAACTGCATCCTTAAAGTTAAAACAGACAGCCATAAAAATTATATGGAAGGGTTTATAAATTTTAAAATATGAATGCCGTTTTCCGACAAACAGTGCAAGCACAGAATTGTCTTTTATCAAAACTTGTGTATATTCATATGTAGAGGTATGTATACATGTAAGTTCAGCTATTGTATCTCAGGATATATAACTTCCTAAAACTTTAATTAATGAGAAGCCATTGACCTGTCTGGTACTTTCCTTTCAATTCCCTTTTATTTCCTTCTGGAGCTGCTCCACTGAAAAAAATTTCTTTCATGTGCTTTAGTACAAGCATACATTTTCATGCAGCTGTTGTTAAAACCTGAATCATTATTGCCTTCTGTTGTTATGAAGGTAATATCCTCTTGCATACAAATCCATTCTTTTCCAAATGCTTTACTTAAAAGAATCAATAGAAACTCATTTAAATGAAATATATGTATCTAAGAACTTATTTATATTACTCTATCAATTATTTCTATTTAAACTTGAATGCCCAGTACCTGTTTATGCTGCTGGAAGCTATATTAAAGATCAACATATCATCATAATAGTGGCATTTTACTGATGTATCACACTATTTCATGACTAGAAAAATAATTTTTGTAATATGATATCAGGACAATGCCACAACATCAATGTGTTACTTGCTAAAAATGCTGGCTACTGTAAATAGGTTGCGATTCTTCCAAAATTGTATTAAGGTTTACTTTCCTAACTGAATGGCTTAAAAAGAGCTATTCATTAAAAAAAAAAAAAAAAAATAAATAAAAGTTTAAAAAAGTTATATATATGAGTTCTATATGTTTGTCATGGTTTAAGTCCAGCCATAAATCTGCACATAGTTCTCTCGCTCACTCCCACACCTTCGTTCTCCCACTCCCAGAGGGATGCGGAGGAGTATCGAAAGAATGCAACTCCCATGGGTTGAGATAAGAACAGTCCAGTAACTAAGGTATAATGCAAAACCTCTACTGCTGCCACCAGTACTAATAAGGACAAGAGAAACAACAAGGGAAGAGAATACAACTTCTCACCACCTGCTGACCGATACCCAGCCTGACCCAGAATTGAACTAACTCTTGTAGGTCCCTGCCCCCAGTTTTTACATCCTGAGTATGATGAGCTGTGGTATGGAATACCTCTTTGGTCAGTTTGGGTCAGGTGTCCTGTCTCTGCTTCCTCCTGGCTTCCCCTCCTCCCTGACAGAGCATGAGGCTCAGAAAGTCCTTGGTCAGACTAAACATTTGAGCAGTAACTAAAAACATCGGTGTTATCAGTGCTGTTCCCAGGACAAAAGTCAAAACCACAGCACTGCACCAGCTACTAAGAAGGAGAAAAAATGACTGCTACAGCTGAATCCAGGTCAATGTTTCAAACATCCCTTCATAATTCATGGTTTGAAACAACAGATAATACCTGCCTCTTTGCTGCATGTACAGATTATTCTCTTTAAACATTACATTGGGATTTTAAGATGTTCCTATCCCAAGTGCAGCAAAGACTGACCCCTCTGATAACTCAGATCACTGAGTAACTCTGATAACTCTGATCAATACTGATCATCACCTTACACATTGAGCAGTTATGGTGCAAGGGCTTTCTATACCATAAACTCATCATGCATGAGCTCTGACCTGCAGGGAGAAATTTTAAATGGCAGTTCATTCTGAATATTTTGCCAGAAACCGAGAACAAGTAGCACAAAAAAGGAAGGTGTTAAAAAGTGAGGTTGTGTGGTTTTAATTATTTCTAATCTACAAGCTCTTGAAAAGAAGGTGAGCTATAATCATCAAACACATTAGGTTTGTCTTTCAAGGTGTTGTCAGAGGGGTAGCTGAAGGAACAGCTTCTGTGAGAGGAGGCTGGGGCTGCCTCATCACAGACAGTTCCAGCCATATCCAATCCACCCACTGTAAGGCACGGCTGAGCTAACCCTGAAGCAGAGGTGACTGTGCCTTGGGGAAAGCGTGTGTAAGAAAGCGCAAAACTTGGCAACAGCAGAAAGGAGTGAGTGGAACAAAGTGTGAGAAACCACCCTGCAGGCACCAAGGTCAGAAAAGAAGGAAGGGGAGGATGTGCTCCAGGAGCAGACATTCCTCTGCAGACTGTGATGGAGACCATGGTGGAACAGGTTTATCTAGAAGGATTGCAGCCACTATTTAGAACGGTGTTCGTGTTCGCAGTCTTACAAAGTTACTGAAGAAAATCAAGTTTTTTCATTTCTGATAATAACTGTTGATTGATTTAAAGTATGCCAGTATAAAATTATGTGTGATTGCAGCCTCTCCTGGTGTACTAGCCAGCCAGGCAGCATTTTCCTGGTAGTGGTAAGAAACCACTGGGAGGACAATGCAAAGAATAATCTGCAGGGAAAACCTGTACAAGGGGAAAAAAAAAAGTAAATAATCACTGGGGGTTGTGAAAGCAGAAGAATGGATGGGCAGCTTGATGCATTGTGGAAATGTCCAAATTATTACAACAGCAGCTGTCACTTGCTCTGTAGGGAATTCATATTTTGGTTTTGTTGGCTGTAAGATATTTCATAGAAAAGAGTATCACTTCTGTTAACAGGGCCTTTTTCTGAGTGATTCGGTATATCATTGGAGGCGCACCTTTTCAGCATTTTTAAGCAATGTCATATATGAAGGTGGGCATATCTTTAAAAATATTTATCCCCAGATGAAGTTTTCTGTAAGCCAAACTTATAACTGTGATAACTGAGATAGAACTAAACCTTAGAGAAAACTTCATTTTATATAATCAGGAAGAAGGCACTATTTTGGACCTATTTCCCGACTGTATGGATGTTTTCACTGCAATATGAGTCTGATTCCTACAGATATTGTGAAAGTAATCCATATATCTACATAGTAAAAATTACCATGGTTATGTTCTTGCCTTCATTCAGATGCTGTAGAATCTGTAAATATTAAGAAACTCTCTTTAGCCTATTCTAGGGGAAAGCAAGCCTAAGTCATTCAAATGTCTGAAAGGAAATTTCAGAACAGAAGGAATTGCTTCCTATGACTATCACCAAAGGAAGGAAGATTTTATTAAAAGATTTAAATTTAGTTTGTCTTGCTTTTACTTGACAGTGATTGTGGCAGGATTTACTTTTTTTTTTTTTTTTTTTTTTTTGTGAGATGATACTTTTTGCTTTGGACTTTTAATAAAATATTACTTTGTCTGAACTGTGGCCTTTGCCAACAGATGCCCAAGTTAGCTCTCATGTCCCTCATTGAACCAATCTGTTCATTGAACCAAACTGTTCATTGAACCAATCAAATTTGTTCTATCGTGTTAATAATTTGTCTTTCATAAAGTCATGGCTTGCAGCTTAATTAATCATGCCAAAATTTCTAATTTTCAAAGTGTCTAAGGGTAGTTTGGATGCTCAGGGAATGGATTTTGGTGTTGAGATTGATTGCTATTGTTTCAGCGGTTTTGGAATTCTGGAGGGGTGTGGCTGCTTTTCATCATGTAGACTTTCACTCATTCTTTGAACTGCTTGAAGAGGATTCAAAAGAAATTCACACGTTTACAGAAAGGAGTTTCTCATCTAAACTTTAAATGCAGTACTTATAAGTCCTGTTATCATTCATTTTATTAATCTTATATTGTTGTGGCCATCAATGCTGCTGCTGTGATAATTTCCAAAAGTTGAAAATTATCTAGGAATTAGGATTGATAACTTTTACATTTCCAATTGGTGAAAATGGGCGTATTGCTTAGAACTTGTTATGAGTCAATTTTTCTTTTCTGAGCTTTGCCAACAATGTCTAAAAGTTCATCTGTGCTAAGAAATGAGATTGCACCACTAAATACAGAACAGGTATTCACCTACCACAGTAAAAATTGATAACAAAAATACCTGGTTTGATATGCAGAACATAACTGCTTCCTCATTTCCCTGTACTTCACCTTGCATGTATCCAGCAATCTTTGTCTATGTCTCATGATGTGATTAAATTCAAACAATGAAATTTTATTATGCGTATCATACTTAAATCATTCAGAACCACAGAAAGGAGTTTTTCTAATTGTTTATTTCATCAAGAAAAGACAAGGATAACGACTGGTCAGCTCCTAGCTATGAATGTTAATAAAAGAGTGTTGTAGAATAACCTGTAAGCATTAACATACATTAAATGGAAAGGAATACCCTTTTTTCAAAAAAAAAAAAAAAAATTAAATCTTCAATTTCATATGTTCAAATGAAATTACTCTACAGTTAGAAGCTAAATTAGGTAAAAATTGCAGAGCTATTCAGTAAGCTTATACTCTCTTAAGAGCTGTTTAATGGCTAAATTTTAAATTTAAGTTTCTATGTCACTTACCTGATCTGAAATAAATCCTGTGTTGATTAAATATGCTTTTCTGAAAATATGCAGTTCTGTTCATATTAGAAATGGGAAGGATTATAAAACTGAAAGGTAATGGCATACTCTCAAAACCATATTGTATAGTATTTTTTTAGGTAACTATAGAATAGTACAAATAGATGTCTCAGGAGATATTTTAAAGTATACTAACTAACTTTATGAAATGTGAATTAAGTCAAAAGTGATGCATTTTATTCTTTTTACCTCTAACACTCATATTGCATGAATGACTTCTTAATCATGAAATCCATTACCATGTTACTCATAGCAAGTATTCATCAATTACTTCTTTATGTATTATTTATTTATTATTATTTATTTTTACCATGTAAGATAATGACTATATACAAGAACCCATCACAAACTCATTTTACACAGCTTGCCAATAGTAATTCAGAGAATGTATTAACTATTCTGATGACACAATTTCTTTAGCACAATTATTTTGTAGTATGTCCGTATGTCCAAGCTATTTTTTTTTTTTTTTTTTTTTTTTAAGAAAATGCATCCAGTCTTCCCAGGTCAACAAAAGGACTGAATTTAAAACACGAGTTCCTCATCAGTGATATAATGAGTAAGAAAGAACAGTCGATGTGTCAGTAAAATTAACAGCTGCTATTAAACTGAGAGAAGTATAAATAGTAATCAGCACAGAGAATCAGTCAAAAAGACAGAGGCAGATTGACGTGTTGAATAATAATGTCTGATTTAGCTGAGTACTACATAACTAAAAATCTTTAGTGTGTTTCTGAAAAAGAGTAAACAGTAGCATAATGGCTGACGGATTTGTAGAAATTTAAAACTCCTGAAGCAGTTTTCTTCTAAGGGACTGGTTAAAATTCTCAATGAAAGGATTTCCAAGAGCTGTCCTAAAGAATAGCAGGAGTCACAATGGAAAATAAACAGAGGATTTAGGGGAATTAAACAAAAACTTCTTCCATCTTGCTTTAGTGTTAATCAAAATGGATTTATTCTGTCACATTGTTAAAGGCTGAAATAAAGGACCATATATTACTTTCAGTTTCCACCACTGCACACCTCAGTATCTCTACAGAAATTGCTCAAATGTCATTGTGTTTATATCAAAGTAACAAAGTGGGTTTGGCTGATGGTGAAGTATGGCATCTGTGGGTGTATTCACAGCACCAGTGTTTTCCAGTTTGTTGAACTGCCATCCACATAGCTTTCCTGAAGAGCAGTTTTGTCATTTGTGGAAAAAAGTTGTTGAAAAAGACTGATTGTTGCATCCATAATTTTATTGAGTATGTAGGTCCTACCCTCTTGAATATTTGCTAAAATTGTCCAATGTCTGCTTTGGGCACAACACTTCATACATGCTGCATAAAATAATACATGCTGTATTACTGCTATTCTTTGCTTTTTATTGCATGACCAGAGACAGGTTATAATTCATACAGGATTAAAATCACTATCAAACATATGCTTTTTCAATTAGACAAAGGACTAAACTGGATGAAGTTCTCTAGATATAAATAACAATATAATTTAAAAATACAAGGTATAAAGCTAATCCATTTGCTTCAAATTTATATGAACTTGGGAAAAAAAAAAAAAAGTGAAGTTGGCAATTTCTTCCAATAGGAAATAATTGCAGACAAAAAATAAATCAGAAAAATAACTTGAGATAGCATCTTTTAAAGGTCTTACAGATAATTTCTCTCCTCCCACCCCCCTCCCATTCCACCCCACAGCTTCTCCAGTATACAGTTTTAAAGGTAATCAAAGGTCAGAACTGGTAATTGAAGTAAGAGGATAAGAAAAGTATAGCTAATAAAAATCTGAGAGAACATAAGATATTGAGAATAGCCTCAGAACAGCACAGCCTGGGAAAATATCATGTTGTTATGATTAACACGTAGAAGAATAAAATCATTTTTTAACACCTTGTAGGCTCCAATTGATTGTGGAATTCAGCATGGTGATACTAAGCAGAAGCTGTGAATAAAAGTTCTTAACAAGTGTAAATGATGATCAAACTATAAATTAAAAGTAATGTCTGGTAACGCCTAAAGTGTTTACATTCAAGGATTTTAGTATTGGGTTATTTATCAAAGCTAATTAGCTTTGCTAGAGAAGAAGCAATATCCAACAAATTTGTAGCACTAGGTAATAAAATGTCAGCTTTAGTGGGATTTATCTAAAAATTTTTCACCATTCAGATATTAATATCACATAAACGATCAGTCAAGACTGAGGGAGCTCTTGTATAATTATGTGGAATTCCTGGATAAATCTGTTAGTACTACATAATATTGAGAGATAGGAGATTCCAGGTATCACACCACCAGCAGGCATTTTCTGGACTGAACCCCAAATACAATTTTAGCTTTAAGAACTGAAATATAAACATTAAGTAATGTCAGATTTGCATTTCCTACAAAAAAGACAAGGCTTTTCAAGGGAAAATAGCAAGAAAAATTGGGGACAATGAAGTCATTCAAATGATGATTTGATAAAGACCTGGTCTTGAACCCTTCCAGGATGGGGCTGCATGAGTTCTATATGCAACCTGATCTAGTGTCTCACTGTCCTCACAGTAAAGAACTTCTTCCCAATATTTAATCTAAATCTACCCTCAGTCAGTTAAAAGTCATTCCCCCTTGTCCTATCCCTACATGTCCTTGTAAAAAGTCCCTCTCCTGCTTTCTTCTTGGCCCTTCAGGTACTGGAAGGCTGATGTAAAGTCTCCTCGGAGCCTTGTCTTCTCCAGGCTGCACAACCCAGTTGTCACAGCCTGTCTTCATAGGAGAGGCTGATCTTCTCAGTGGCCCTTGTGAGGACTTGTTCCAACAAGTTTATGTTCTTCATGTGTTGGGGGGCCCAGAATTCCAGGCTCCCACTCCAGGTAGGGTGTCACAGAGGAGAGTAGAGGGAGGGAGTCACTCATCTACCTGATAGTCATGTTTCTTTTGATACAGTCCAGATTATGGTTGGGCTTCTGGGATGCAAGTGCACATTGCTGGCTCGTATTGAGTTTCTCATCAACAAACACTCCTTCTCAGGGCTGCTTTCAATCTATTCTCTTCACTACCTGCAATTCTGCTTAGTACTGCCTCATCCCATGTGCAGGACTGCCGTGGTTTAACACCATCTGGTTACTCAGAACCACGCAGCAGCTCTCTCACTCTGCCTCTTTCATCCCCCCTGTTCATGCAGGGGTGGGAAGGAGGATCAAAAGAATGTAACTCCCACGACTGGAGATAAGAATGGTCCAGTAACTAAGGTATAACACAAACCACTGCTGCTACCAACAATAATAATAATGAGAAGGGAAATAACAAGAGAAGAGAATACAACTTCTCACCACCTGCCGACCGATAACCAGCCTGATCCAAGCACTGATCTAATGCTTCTGGGTAACTGCACCCATGGGCATGATGTGCTGTGGTATGGAATACCTCTTTGGCTAGTTTGGGTCAAGTGTCCTGTCTCTGCTTCCTCCTGGCTTCTCCTCCTCCCTGGCAGAGCATGAGACTCAGAAAGTCCTTGGTCAGACTAAACATTTGAGCAGTAACTGAAAACATTGGTGTTATCAGCATTGTTCCTAGTCTGAAAGTCAAAACCACAGTGCTGCACCAGCTACTAAGAAGGAGAAAAATGACGGCTACTGCTGAACCCAGGATAAGGACATTGTGTTTGGCCTTGTTGAAATTCATGAGGTTTGTATGGGCCTACCTCAAGCCTGTCAGTGTCCTTCTTAGGTGAAATCACTTCCTTACAGCTTGGTGTCACCAGCAAACTTGCTGAGGTTCACTCAGTCTCACGCCACTCATCATTGGTGCTCACTTGAACATCAAACCAGCATCCACAACTCTCTGAGTGTGACCATCCAGCAAATTCCCTATCCACTGAGTGGTTCATCTGTCAACTCCATGCTTCTTCAATTAATATAGAAAGGGGTGTTGTGTGGGATAGTGTCAAATGCTTTGCAGAAGTCCAGGCGGATGACATCAGTTGCTCTTCCCTTATCCAAAATTTTGTAATCCCATCATAGGAAGCCACCAAATTTTTCAGCTGCGACTTCTCCATAGGGAAATCATCTTTGGTGCCATCAATCATCTATTTTCCATGTGCCTGAGCAAAGTTTCCAGGAACTTCTGCTCTATGATCCCAAATCATTTTCACAAGCAGGAAAGCATAACACTGCAGAAGAATAGAATAGAATCATCAAATAGTTAGGGTTGGAAAGGACTTTAGGATCATCTAGTAACAGGAGAAACAAAGAAAATAGAACACTGCATAAATGCAGAGTGAGCAAATTATCAAGACACATGTAGATAATGGCTTGTTGGCACATAGCTATTTAAGCAAACTTAGGAATTTAAAATCTGCTAAATGAGAGAAGTATTTACTTGTAGCTATGGCTGAAGAACAAGTGATATTCTTCTGAAACTCTAGAATTCTATAGAATAGAATAGTTACACTAGAAATCTCAGTGGCAAGCAGTGATCTAACACCAAAACCTAGATGTGAAATGGCAGCTCATATATATAAGTTTCTGATGATGATCTGAATTAGTATTCATAGGTTATACATATGAATTGTAAGCCTCAAGATACTCTGAGCTTCAGAAGTGTCTGATTAAAAAACATACCTAAGTGCTAAAGGAAAAGGCCAAAGAAACTCTTAGAAATGCCAGGAGAATGAAAAAAAGATGGACTGTGTATTTAGTAAGGGAGCAGGGCTAGGGAACCATTAATGTGCATATTTTCCCCTCATGCTCATGCATTTTTAGATATATTCTTCACTTTTTTAGAAACTAATGTATGGGGACCTATAGGGATGCTGGGGAGGGACTCTTCATTAGTGACTATAGTGATAGGACATGGGGTAACAGGTTAAAACTTAAGCAGGGGAAGTTTAGATTGAACGTAAGGAAGAAGCTCTTCACTGTAAGGGTGGTGAGGCACTGGAATGGGTTGCCCAAGGAAGTTGTGAATGCTCCACTGCTGGCTGTGTTCAAGGCTGGGTTTGACAGAGCCTCAGGTGGCATGGTTTAGTGGGAGGTGTCCCTGCCCATGGCAGGGAGGTTGGAACTAGATGATCTTAAGGTCCTTTCCAACCCTAACTGTTCTATGATTCTACTTGTTGAGGTAGCTTAAATTAATAAGTTATTAGTCCATAATCTCATTAAAAATCTTTTCTGCCCTCTAATGGGGACAGGTAATGTAAAGTTCAGCTTTTAACTGTGGAATAATTTTTATACTGTGGTGCTAACAGTTTAACATTAGCTACCACAGACCTGGTACAAGCATTAAAGAATTCCAGTGGGAGCCTAATCATTAACACAAATGAACTGTGAGTCCAGACTTAAGAACAAAGGCAGAATTGTTCTCCACATAGCTTGAGTTATAATAAAGAGGATAAAAATACGTTGCATGACATTTCAGGTTTACATAAGATGTAGTAAAATAAGATAACAAGTCTCTAAGCAATAAGTGAAGAACCCAGAGAAAGTTATATTCTAATTTCGTCTCATAAGAAAGACATAAGGAAATTAAGAAGTCACCTAGGGGGAACTGAGAGACTGAAATTATCAAAGAAGCAGTTAAAGTAGCTGACGAAACAAATGAAAGAGAAAACAAAAGTGCAAATTTGGCTAGAAAAAATCTCAATACATTTGATTTTGGTTTTACTTGCAGCTGGACCCATGGCAATCAACGGAAAGAATTCATTTTGGCCCTGTCTGCAATATATTCTAGCCATAGCATCTTACATCTTCAGCTAAAGAAGTCTGCTTTAAAGGCATAACAAAGGGGAAACAAAAGTGATGTGAAGAACAATCTGCAGTGTATAGACTGCCAGGAAAGAGTTTAACACACTTATAATATAGGAAGAGAAAAACAGTGCCCTCTCACTTCTATTTCACAAGATAGGACAATAAGGTACTTTATTATCTTTTGTTTTCCTGGAATCTCTGCATATTTTGTTATTAATAAAAGATAATTAAATTAAATTAAATTAAATTAAATTAAATTAAATTAAATTAAAAAAAAGCAAAGCAAAAAAGCCCAACCTCATTCTTATCAAGTAGAAGACTAGTAGCACTAATCCAAAGCAAATGCTCTAATTCATAGATAAATGTCTTCTTAGAACTAGAAAGTTCCAATAGAGAGTGCAGAGGTGAAGTGTGAATCAGGAAAATATGTTGAAAGTTAAAAAAATATGTTGAAAGTTAGAAAGTGTTTATAGATATATAATACCTGAGGGTTTTAGATCTTTTATTGATTTTCTTCAGTGGATTTCTCTTCAACTGAATGAAGATCAGCAGAAATTTTTGTATAAATTCCTAATGGAGAAAAAAGTTTTCTAATGTAGGAAAAGAGGGGTAATGTTTATTTACTACAAATTCTTAATTTAGATTACTAAGGTTAAAAATTCAGATTTAGATTAGTAATTACTGATGATATATGAAGCATCATTTGTAGCATAATACAGGCAATTGACCAATTACCTATGTCAAAGGAACATTGCAGCCCATTAAAGATACTCAGCAAACATTATCTGATACTTCCATTAATCCTTCTTGCTACATACAACTCATTATTAAAAAGATGGCTACATTTGATCCTTGAAATACAGCTGAAGATAAATTAAGAAAATGTCATGTTACAAGTTAAAATAGACATCACATTTTTTCAACTCATCTTTTGTTTGGAATTCTTCTACATTCAGCCTACGGCATTTCAGACATCATAAATTCTATTACTGATAATGGGGATAATAGAAATATTTTGAATATACACTTTGGTTTACATCCATTTTCTCAAACTTTGGAAAGGAAAAGTAAGTGCTTTTGCCCTATTTCACTTCTAAGTCACAGAAGAAACTTTCAGAAAACACTTATTGAGTGCTGAGGCATAACCTGGAAGTGAGTTTTACAGTGGATTTTTTTAACCATCATTAAAGTTACTTTGGCATGGCCCAAATAGGCTCTTTGACACTGGGTAACTACTTTGTGTTAGTTTAGCCTTGTTTGTTTGCTAGCTGTTTTTAACCATATAGAATGCTGTCATGCTGATAAAAGTACAGCTTTTGAGACAAACTAAGAGTTTATTCAGGATGGAAGGAAGGGCTGCCATATTTACTGCTGGAAAAATTAGGATTAAGTGAAGGATAAAACATGCTCAGTAATGCTCATTGACAGACCTGACTCATCTTACACTTTTGTACGAAGTAGTCTGTCAGAGTTGATATAATCTGCTTAAGGCTAACGTGTTAAAGATCTTAAACTAGCTCCTCATTGCAGAGCAGAGTTTCACCTGAACTAAGCAAGGAAATAATTTGAGCCAAAACCATTCTTATATATTGTCCATTGCTATTTTGCACTACATTGAGGCAGTATGTTTTAAATTCTAGATCAATAGAGAAAGAAGATTGTTAACTTAGTACTTCTAGATCTACAGTTCTGCCATTATGACTAACACATAAAGCATTAGCATATTGCAATGGGAAATCACAACTCCCACAGCCAAAGATTAAAATACTGCTGATGCAAATAAATAATACACCATAAATCCCAGATGGTAATGACTAGAATAAACTCTTGTAGAACTAGAATTCTTCTTTATGTATCTGTTTGCAATGATACCACCCTAGTTCACAATTGAACAATATAAAGTTGGCACTTTTGTGTGAATTTACCAAACATAATAAAACTGTTCAGCATATTCAGTATACAATTATGATGACCTATGCCTTCTTCATATGTACAATACATGAATTGCATTAACAAATCACAACCAGCTGAACCATAAACTCTATTAATTCTTTCAAACAACCTCAGTAACTTGGAATCCTAGGTTATCGTAATGACTTTTTAAGATGGCCAAATTGATATAAAGAATATTGTGCCTCACAGCTTTTACTGAAGTTTTTCCTAAATGCTTCAAAAGCAAAGCTCAAAAAAGTGGTTGGTTTGTTGCTTGGGTTTTTTTGAGAAATTATCCCTTTAAAATTTATCCCTTGAAAATGTTAGCAATCTTAATCATATAACAATTCCAAACTGTAAGAAGTTTTAATATCAGTGACACCCTGGCTTTTCCAAACATTGATATATAGACAGATTGCTATTTCAAAGCAAAGTAGAATGCCTAAATGACATGGGTAATAAAAACATATTAGTAGAAAGTAGAGCTTATTTTTTCATTTCACTTTAACTGTTGTGTAAAAATCAGTTCCTCATATGATATATTTTTTTTTTCCAAATTTCTCTCAAAAAATATCTGCTTTAAAATATTTAGTCTCACAGAAAATACATGAAATTTATTATTGGTATGCTATGAATTACTGAATTACTTATAATAAAATATATCTGCTTTAAAATATTTAGTCTCACAGAAAATATATGAAATTTATTATTGGTATGCTATGAATTACTGAATTACTTATAATGTATGTCGTGACTAAAAAAAAACACCACCGCAAAAAATATAATATGATATTTTTATTACTGCCTTATAAAAGATAAATGAAACCTGAACTATTAATTTGGGAAAGACAATTTAGCTATGGAAAATTCCACAAGCTCAGGCTTTAACAAATTTTTTTTTTTTCCTAATAATAAAGAAATAAATGCTTTGTGTATTTTCCCTTCAATTGTCTAGAATTTCCAGAGTTGAAAATAAATTGTTTTGGAAAGCAATTATTTTGCAAATTTAGCCCAAACTATTCTTTATAAGATCATAAAAAAAATAAAATACTAATTTCTTGGCATATTAATTTATTTCTCTAGATGATGGTTCAGAAGAAGAGAGAACAAATTTACAACAATAGAGCAAATTACTCATTCACTAAGTTCTTCACTAAGAAATACTTTACCAATCATATAATTCTTTTACTGATCTAGTAAACAGTACAAGCTATTGCTCTTGTAAATAATGTACTTCAAAGTTAGGTATGCTCTTCAAAGAGTAACTTCCAGGAAAGCTCCTCACAGCAGCAACAGAAAGATAATCTCTAACAGAATCAACCACTTCTTAATCTCCAGATTCTGCTTCTTTGGTATTTGTATTTTCCTCTTCCCTTTGTGCTATTAAACAGTAGCTACTGTTAGTACCATAATTATTTTGCCAGTATTTAATCCCAGAATCCTGCAAAGCAAGATCCCATGCATTTAAAATAATGAGAGCTATATTTATGACCTATTAAGGACCTATTTCTTTTGATAGAAATTTTAGGGTTTTTTTCTGTAATGTTATTTGAATTTCTACAGAATGAAACCTGACTTCAATACCCCAAAGACAAGAGTACAAAATGGTCTCTGAGATATTTAGCTGGGTTGGACTATGTTTGTGAAGATGCCTTGAGGAAACTAGAGATTTTTTTTTGTCTAAAATTAAAATAAAACATACTGAGATGAGTATTTATTTTAGCTTGATTCATAAACATCTGTTTTATTTTTTTCTAGGGAAATGAGAGTAAAAATGAACATTTAGAAAAATCTAGCCAACTAATTTGCATCACACTATTCTGGAACTTATATTTTTTTTCTGAAAATCAAGAATATTAAACACAAATCTGGACATATAATTCTGAAATTGCTTTAAATAGTTAATCATCTTCAGTATTATTCAGTAAAGTGATGTTAATGGAAAAGGTTCTTACTCTGGCTAAAATTATTGAAACAGATTTTCACCTTGTTCTATTAATTTTCTTAGCATTTTGAATATCATTAAAAACGTTACAAGCAACATATTGCTTCATGAGCATAGATGCTCATGCTGAGGTGAAGGAAAAGAAATAGAATTAGAAACATACAAGAAAAATTAAGTCCAGAACAGGATCCAGTCTGAATATGGTTCAGCTCTTACAAAGAGAGTATATACACATAAAAATTTAAAAAATTAATTCCTCTGTGATTCTTTTGAAACTAGAAATCAAACAAACATGGTGAAAATTTTGGTTGTTTGATTGCTGGAACTTTAAAAAGTTAAGCTGACTGTATTTGGGTTTCACTCAGTCTGTTCTCCATTCTATTTTAGACTCTAAAATATAATCTTATTGCAACAATAACAAACTTTAATACTGAAGCACACCTACAACTGGCAATATTACACTTATTGACCATTGTGTTTTAGATTTGCTTTTCATGTACCAACGAAGTACTGTACACTTATATTAAGGACAAATCTTGCTTCTACTGGTCACATTATTAAAGTAGTAACGAGGATATTTCATTCCTAACCAGTATATATATCATTTATGTATTGATTAGCTTATCAGTTATTACTTCGAAATAAGATA
>JAOEHY010007320.1:0-10167 GCA_025447955.1 Psilopsiagon aurifrons | reverse complement strand
TAAACAGGGGAAGTTCAGGTTAGATATAAGGAAGAAGTTCTTTACTGTAAGGGTGGTGAGGCACTGGAATGGGTTGCTCAAAGAAACGGTAAATGCTCCATTCCTGGCAGTGTTCAAGGCCAGGTTGGACAGAGCCTTGAACGACATCATCTATGGTGAGGCTTCCCTGCCCATGGCAGGGCGGTTGGAACTAGATGATCTTAAGGTCCTTTCCAACCCTAACTATTCTATGATTTACAAACAATGTTTATCAACAATGTACTTTCAATAGGCAAAACTGTGAGTCCATCAACAGACTAATTATGGTTTAAACTTTGCTCTATTCACAGGAACGTGTAAGTTCCCTCTTTCATAATAACACCTTTTACATAGTGTTCCTAGTTTTTACTGTGCAGACTTCTGTTGCTGTCTCTTTGAAATGCCTCTCATTTACACATTTAATCTCCTTTTCAGGGTTTTAACACTTGGCTGTGTGTACATTCACAGCTGTGTCTAATTTCACCTCTAAGTCTTAAAGCTTTTTTCCCCCCCAACGATTCATAGAAATCTGTTTGATTGTCCTTAATTTGAAGGAGTGTCAAAGTAGCAGCATATGAAATGCAGATATTTACCCACATTTTTGCAACCCACAGCAGACATGTAGGTGATTACAGATGGGACCTACGCCAAGAAGAGGAACGGAGACAGTAATTTCAGTGGCAGCTCCCTGCCAGTGCCCTGCAATTTACTAGGGCTGAACTAGTTTGGCATTTCTGAAGATGGGGAAGGGAACTTTCTACCATTTTTCCTACTTTTCCCCACCAGGGAAAAAGAACTGCTCCACATCAGCGGCATGTGCAAAGAGCAGCCGCAGCCTCTGAATACAGATTTTGGAAAGGGCAGAGCCTGTGATCCCTTCCTTATGATGACTGTGAAGGCATGTAATTGATACCTCACTGTGACAGAAAATACTCTTTACTTCTCATAAACATTTATGAGAGGTAGCAAGCCCAGTAAGGGCAGCCACAGGCATTTTTCCTAACTCTGCCTCACACTATCAGGCCCTTCTCCTGTCATAGAATCATAGAATAGTTTGGATTGGAAGAGGCCTTCAAGGACATTTAAGCCAATCTGTCCTGCTAGGCTTGTTACTAGCTTGGTATGGGACTTTGCTGCGTGAACTGGAGTTTGGCACCAGGTGCCCCTGGATCTGACATGCAGTTTAAATGTGGAATAACAGCAAAGGACTTGAAAGTTGGGGCACAGGTTGCAAACAGAGGCTGCACAGCTATAAACGCAGCTCCATGACAGAAAGTTACTGGCTGGTGGAGAAGAGCAGACTTGAGAGCTGAAAAAAAAAATACTGTTGTATATCAAAGTATGTATATATAACAAAGGAGAGAAACAATGGCAAAGCATGGAAGCACCCCAGCTGATCAGCTGGATGCCACCCCTCCCACAGCCTGGAAAAATAACACCCCTGCCACCCTTTGCCCAGGGTGGAGGCCAAACCATCCAGAAATGCAAACATCTTGCAAAGCCCCAAGTTCTGAATCTGGGCAGAGGAGTAGGATTGCCACCTGCTCCCCCTGCATGTTACTGAACTCAGCAGGAACCACATGCTACAGAGCAAGTGGATGGAGATGGTTGTGGGTCTGCCCAAATTACATATAAAGGCTTAACATAAAATAATTACAGATCCAGAGGTGTTCTTAGGGTTTTGCTACTAAACACTGATGAATAAGCACTAATATGAGACTGAGAGGTGGATGACAATGTATTCAAGTGGAATTTCCTATTTATAATACCTTTATAACTGTTCTGTCAAGATTTTAATGGTAGAAAATTGAGACTGAGGTATGAGCAAGCAGGAAAAAAAGTGAAATTTATGACTGAGAAACAATTGGATAGAAAAAGGGGAGGGAAGAACAGCTGTGAGCAAAAGATCTAACAGATTTTTTTTGACAGACAGCTGAATGTTCAAGGCCCAGACAGGGCTTTGGGAAACCTGGTCTAGTGGAAGGTATCCTCACCCATGGCAGGGTGTTGGAACTAGCTGATATTTCAGGTCCCTTCCAACACAAACAATTCTATGATTCTATGATCTATCCTATGTATGTTCACTTATATATACTTAAAAGCCCTCCAAGTTATAAGCAGTTGCTGGAATGGATGTGGATATTCTATGGCAAAATTAATTGTAGGGCTAGGCACCTGAGGCACGCAAAGCAGATCCAGGCTAAATTGTCTGAAACGCAGAAGTGTCAGATCCCAGCACATTCTTCCCATAGACTTGGCCCAATACTTCACAACTTTAATTGTTTGCTGCTTGAGCTAGGAAATCGGGCTGCAATTTGTTGGGGAGAGGGTTCTAGCGATCTACTTACCATCAGAACAGAGCAGTTGGGCTGTTCTGTTTCAGAGCCTGCCCAGCCTGAATCCTAAGGGAAAGCTAGACTCAGATATATACACAGTTATGTACTCAAGTTTGTTGGGGCTAATAGTTTTAATCTGCTTGTCTGAAAAGATGGGAACCCAGACAAGCCAGGTCTGTTCTGTGGTTCAGAATTAAACTGGACTGTTCATTTCTTGCACATTGCCCATCTGCCTCTGGGTTTTGGTGGCTAATTTTACCAAACTTTTGAGTTGTCTTAATGCCAACACAGCACTGACACCCTCCAGTAATTGAACCTTACCTGTCTTGGTGCTGTAAAACATTAGGACTGTTGGTATAAGAAAGATAATAATAAATTGTCCTTACTCTGAAATCTGGAAGAGGCATTGACAAGAGCAGATACCCTGACAGTGTGACTACCTTAGCAAGTGAAGATGCTTGGGAAAACAAAGCTGCACGAGCAAAAATGCACAGAGAGAATTTTTAGCAAGTAAGTATGTGCTGAAGTCAGTGAGAGCAGCAGGAAAGCAGCACCTCTACAAAAAAATAAATGAATTGCTGCATATGTTTTGAATTGCAGGGCAGTACATAAAATAGTTGAATGTGAATCTTCCTAATGCTTAAAGAATACAGAAAGAGTGGTGCTTACTAATTATCTTTTAAATTGGCTAATATGTCACCTGACGAGTATGTGCCTCTGCTGAGCCATCTGGGAGTTTAGTAGCTGCATGAGGCATTAGGTTACATTACAAAACACACAGGAATTCATTATCTGGGGCAATTCTCTTTCAGCTGTCAAGTTATTCTCCCTACTTGGAGCCAATGAGTTTACTTTCCCATAAAACCCACTCTGTATTCACTCCCTAAAATAAGTACTAATTAGCTAAAGATAACAGTCAAATAAACCACTAATTGGGAAATAGAAAATGGTAGTTAAACATAAAAGTGTGTATGTAAATATGCTGATTATCTTCAGAGTTTGACAAAACATCTGTTTTCTCTGCAGAGAATGCAGGTATTTCTTCCCAAACCATGAGAACACTGCTATGATCTCAGGACTTAATTATATAAATTAAAAAGAAGTCCAAAATAATGAATTTGACACCTTTTTTTTTGCTATCTAGGAGATGCTGGCCTGTCTTTTGCGTTTGTAATACACTCATTAAGTACTTCCAGTTAAAAAATGAAAGACATTCTACCTTTCATTCCTTTTTTATGTTGAGAGTGAAAACTAAAAGATTTTCCCAGCGCAAGTTAAAAAGTGTTGACATGACATTGACATGACTTAGAATCATAGAACCGTAGAACAGTCAGGGTTGGAAAGGACCTTAAGATCATCCACTTCCAACCCCCCTGCCATGGGCAGGGACACCTCACACTAAACCACGTCTTCATTGAAAGTCTCCATTCTTAGTTTCTTGCTTTGAACTTTGTATTGTAGCTTATGCATTTCAAATCCTGATGCAGGAGCTCAAATAGAGCTTTGTGATCATATTAAGCTGCAAGCTGCAGAATTATTCAAACAATGTCAATAAATTCGTGTCAAAATCTTCAGGACCATACATATGTTCTTGTGCAACGTCCCGGTTCTGGAATCATTCTCTAATGGAAAAACATCCTACCAGCGCTTTTTCAGCCACTTCTACTCTCCAATCTGACAAGGTCATT
This sequence comes from Psilopsiagon aurifrons, assembly GCA_025447955.1. Taxonomy (NCBI): domain Eukaryota; kingdom Metazoa; phylum Chordata; class Aves; order Psittaciformes; family Psittacidae; genus Psilopsiagon; species Psilopsiagon aurifrons. The sequence continues at coordinate 6,125 of JAOEHY010007320.1, read as the reverse complement.
CGTGGTGAAGCAGCAAGGTCATAGACTAATTATCCTCTCTAGACACCTCAGTTTTATTAGCATGAGTGTAGTTATTACTGAGATGCTTTCCTCCATTCTGTGGCACAATTAACATATGTAAATATGACAGTAGGTTACATCTACTTGGACTGAATTTAATCTGATGTGGGGCCTGATTTTTGAAGTACTTCATCCTGCATTAAATTTTAAATAGCATATAACTGTCACAACTGAGCAGGTTTTCAGGACTGATGCCATTCACAATGTTAGTGTGGCTGCATTTTTGTGAAAGCACCATGGGATCAGCATGAAGTCTGTAGGTTTCCTGAGGGGGAGAAAAAAATTACCTCAAACTGTATTGTTCAAAATCCTATTTTTGTTTAGCTGTTTGTTTTGAAAGGGGAAATCCAAAGTAGATACTGAGACAAATTGTTTAAATTCACGACAGAGTATTATCTTAAACCATGCCTCTGAGCTTAGGAACAGACAACTATGGGGACTACTTTAAACTGAGAGAATATTGGCCTCATGTCTGTCCTGCAATGACCTCAAAGACTGTATAAAACTCTTAGGACCTCTACATCCCTTATTTGGGATATTCTTTGGCCTGTTCAAAAACTTAGTTGGAAAAGTCATATAGAATATGACCCTGAAGAGAAGAGAGATCCAGGAGAGCTGGTTGATTTTCAGGGCTCTCCTCCTCAGTCTCAAGCATGGTCCATGCTGACACGAAGGAGGTCAAGTAAAGGTAGAAGAAGTCCTGCTAGGTGAACAAGGAGATTGTGATGGAACTTGGACGTATAAACAAAGCATGCAAGAGGTGGAAGAAGGGACAAAAAACCTAGAGGGATATAGATACACTGTCTTAATGGGATGGGGGCTGCCCTTGGTTACACCAACACTAAGCTGGTTATGAGCCCCAGCAGCCAGCCCTTCAGGAGGGCAGATGCTGCCAAGATCCTAAGACAGGATGGGGTTTGGAAAGCCAAAGCCTGTGTGGGGTTGAATCTGGTCATGAAAGGAAATAAGAAGGTACACTACAAGTATATCATGCATCAGATTATAGTCATAACATATTTTTGTGTACCCCTAAGGTAACGTAATGGTCAGTTACCAAAAACGACTGAAGCAACACTTTCTTGTCCTTCATTTTCTCTCCCCTTATTTGCTTTCTTTACTTTCTTTCCTCTTTATGTTTAACAGCCAAGGCACACACTTGATTTGGGGGAAATCTACATTCATATCTGCTTTCTCCTGTGCAAGGAAAACAGCAGTCTCTAATGTAGTCTTTCCTTCTGCAAAGTATTGCCTGTCAATAAGCAGCAGAGGCCACAGAATGGCAAAGCCAGAGGAGGAAAGGGCCTTTCCCTCACTTCTGCATGCAAATGTGAGCCGGTGGCGAAGCCTGTTGAACACTAAAAATTGTCTGCATGAACCTTAAAGACCTCTGCAGGTCACCGTAGACTTGAACAGAGGGCTGAGTATGTAGGCTTTAACTTCTAATTAAAGATAGCTAGATTAACATGAAATTTTCTTCTTCCTTCACTTAACAGTATGCTTACTCCAAGCCTGTGGTGTCCTTAGTGAATTCATATAAAAACTTCTGTTTCCAGATCCTAAAACCTATCTTTATTTGCCTGCGTCCAATAAATAGCAAACTCCCTGCTATTTTAAACAAAAGGCACATATGTCAGCAGGAAGACAGCATAGAATCAAGAGCTGCTGCAGCAAATTCTGAACCTGTTGAAAATAATCATAATAGTATAAGACATTGTGCCTGCACTAACTTCCAGAGAAGCTGTAGTCTGTTGGGCTACTTGCTTATAATCATCCTTAGAAAAATATCCATTAGAAGCTTCAAAACATGGAATATGAAAGGCCTTGAGATGTTTTTACCAGAATATCAGTTTCCTAAGAGGTTAAAAATGCTTGAAGCTCCATACCCTGCAGTGTATGTTCTGTGGCAAGGAAGCACTACTGGAATGAATGCAGCTGTATATTCAACTGGATAAAAAACTGTTTTCCATAAACTTGCACCATTATCTGTGGTCTGCACTCCTGTTTCCAATTATGGCTCTTTATTTTTCTCATTCCAGTGAGGGAAATGTGTTCCCAATGTCAATGTCACAAGAAGAGTTGACTGAAAAGTTCCAAAATCTGGGGTCCAAAAAAACAACAACAACAACCCCCCCAAAAAAAAAAAAAAAAAGAAAAAAAGAGGAATAGATTAAAAGTGTTAAAAACTAATTAATCTTCCATTTTTGAGTCAGCTGGAGAACTGATAAAAATGATAGGGAGATAATGTTTTAACAGACATGTTTTTCAGGTCATTGTATTCTGGACATCAATGACTAAGTAAGGTACAACAGATGACTGTTGTTCACAGCCATTAACATATTGACTCCTTTTGCTTTCTGGAGAAAGGATAAAGAAACATTTGATTGCAGCAGCAGGGCTCCTGCAGTCTGTAGCCCCAATCAAGGGAGAGGCCAGCAAGATGTTAATGCTAGCACTAACGTCAATGCAAAATTCTTACTGGCAGAATTAATTGGACTATCAACTGATTTGTCAACTCCATCTGCTACCTGTCCCTATTTCAAATTGTAGCACCTCTGCACCAAGAACTCTCCAGCTTTTCTGCAGGCAAAGACACCTGCACAAGGAGAAACTCTCCAAAATGCTGGAGGGCTGGATGAAACTGCAGACCTTAGTAGTGCAAAGTGTGGCCAGCTCACACAGCTGAAAACTCTCTTAGAGATAAAAGCCAAGCAGCAGAGTGACTGATTCCTAGTTGCTATTGCTAGCAAAAGCTCCTCGTGCAACTGTGCCAAAACACATCATCAGCAAAATGTGGCAGCACAGGGTGAAGGGATGCACATGACTTTCATCAGTCTGTAGTGGCAAAAATGCTTACTGAAGGGGCAGATTTTTAGGCTCTCCTCAGCCTGTGGATGTTACAACACCCTTCTCCCTTGTGGGTGTCCTCAGGCTCTGGGACAGGCTGCAAGGGTGCAGAGAGAAGCACCCCTTCTGCTGGAGATGATGAGCTGGACAGGCAGGAGCACCTCCCTTTGTTGACTGAGAAACCTCATTGAGAGCTGTCTTTAATAGGTTTCAGCTTTTCCTTGTGTCCAGGACCCTTTAGCATGAGGTTTCATGTTTGGGCATAGCATGGAGCCAATTAGTGATCTCCTCAGGGCCATGGGCACAGCATGATTGTTCGCGCTTACATTTTTAGAACAGACAGCCAGATATGATCACAAAGTACCAAGCTGGCAGGGTGGACCAATGTGCACTGAGCTGGCAACAAGATATTTTGATTTCTCTTATCATATACTGGGGTGTTTACTTGCTGTGGTTGTTTTTAAAGTTTGCTTCCCCCCCCAGTTAAATGTGTTTTCTCTCATGTCTGAATTGATTTTTGGTCCCAGAAAGGTGAAGGTGTCTATTAAGCAGAAGTGTGCTGGCTGCAGGCTGCAGGGCAGTGTGTTGGGGGGAGATGCAGGCACAGCATGGCAATTCATTTCTTTGCTACTCTGTTGTTTTGTCATGAAAGCAAAGCCTAATTGAAGGTAGTTAGTCTTTAATGAATAAAGCTCTCTGTAATTTCCAGCTGTGGCCATGTAATCAGCGTTCATCTGCATGAAAAGGACGTTTTGTGCCGATATTTCATTTTGATGTGCATCTGTGCCCGTATTTTGCTCTTCTGATCGGGTTGACAGTTTTAGCTTTATTAGTTCTGCCTTTCACTTCCATCTTCCCCTTTGTGTTAGAAAACAGAAACAAAACCCCAGAAAGCCCAGAATAGGTTGCATTATCTAATAGTTTATTAGAGTGCTTCTCTGAACTTGATCATTTAAATTAATTTAATTCTGTTTGGTTCTGTTTACTATTTTCCAAATCACATTGTTGTAGTACATGAGATCTTTTCTATCCTGTTATTTTTGGTCATTCTCTCTCCACTGCACCACTGTGCTACTGCAACACACTTTTTAATTAGTTTCACAACAGTCATCAGCTTTGTGATTATCTCTGCATCTTGAACACCTGGTCTGACTTTAGAAATTACTTGCCATCTGGTCAAATACTGGGTAATTATAACAATTTAATGGCAGGATAAAATAGTGTTGGTTAAGAGGCTTGATTGTTCCTTCCATTCCTTTCCCTCATGCAGTTTGGTTGCATTACTTCAAATTAAATTAAAATCCCATCATCAAGTTATTGCTCTTGGGTGTTGGTTTTTTTTTTTTTTTGGGTTTTGTTTTCCCTTCATACATAATATTCATAAACATCTCCTGGAGTTAGTTTTGGTTTAGACTCTCCAGACATTATGTCTCTAAGAACTGCATGAATTATTGTTTTAGCTTCGCTGATACAATACTTATTCTACGCCTTCCATTGCATATCAATAAATGAAGCAGTAAATGGGTCTTGTCTGGCAAGTAAATGCTGAGACAACTGCAGGGGAGCCATTTCTCAGGAACACACACAAATGGAATCTCACTAATGTGCTACAAAATGTTGTTTATTTTTTCTGTTGAGTTTAATACTACCATACGCATGCTCTTGGTAGCTGATATGCTGCACCATACTAGAAATAAGCTGATTCTCATGCAAAAGTCAGTGGATTGGATAATGAACTTCATGCAGACTGGTCATTTTATGATTGGCTTATTTTATGATACTTGGGTGAATAAGTGTGAGTTTTTTTTCTATTAGATACTGGCTGAGAAAAGTATTTGTGAAGCAACTGCTTCTCAAGCTTTTTTAATATACTACGAGCAGCTGGTTTGGAAAAGTAAATAGATGTGGTTCATATAACTTTCTTTTACATTATGCAAACAAAAAAAATGCTATCTAGATATTTTTACACTTAATTCTTTTCACCATTTTTTGTTTGCTGAAGTATATTGTTGTAATTATTCAGATTGCATGCTGATAACTAGAGTAACAAAAGCAATAATGAAGTATCTTTCCATTGGGATATCAATGAGAAGAAGAACCCTATTGTGACTTGTTTTTGGAGCTGCTGTCAAGAAAAAAGGCCTATTTAATTTTCTAGGGATTCTTTCTTGTATAAATACTGAAGGGTATTAGATTGATTTTTCATCCAGATCCCCGAGAAACTAAATACTTTTGTCATGTAATATTTCCTCCTAGCAAACACCAACTTTATACTGTAAAAGCACCAAGTCTTTAAAACAAAGAAAACATTGGAGATGAAGAATGGAAGGGGGCATGAAATTAATCTGGAAAGCCAACAATAATCAACAATATTGGTCACATATAAAACAAAAATCCACTTATTATATCCAACACATATAGGATGTGGCGGAGCAGTGTGAATCTTTATCCTCATATATTGGAAAAGAGACTGCACCACTGTTCACTGTGGTCACAATTGCTGTATCCTGAATGCGGGGCAGGAGCTCAGGTTTGGCTGACACTGCACATTCCAGCATCTCTGCAGGTTGGGCTGATCCATTCCTTTTGCCATCATGTGCCTACCCCTTTGCTGTGGTGCGCGGAGATCTTGCAAATGGTCCCCCAATGCTGCTCTCTGCTGTTTCAGCAAAAACCTCTCTCTGATGCTGTCCATCTGAAAACTACTTCAGCTCTTGTTGCCTAGAGAATCTACCTCTTTGCAATACTTCTTTATTTGTAGAGGAACCATCTGCAGAAAGTTGTTTGGATGACAAAAGACAAGCTGCCTCCTTCCTGCCCTCGTCTCACTTTATACTACCAAATCCACCCTCTAGCCACAGCAACAACTTCTCATCCTAGGCACATTCACTGCAGGCATTGCATATGCCACTCTCCCTGTCAGAAAGGTATTTTTATTCAAATTCTTAAAACCTAAAAGCAGTTAGACCAAAATACCACCAGACAGGAGGGATCCATATGAGATCTGGTTCGTGCAATGAGTGGTGAGAGAACATCATCCTCTCTGTCATGGTTTAAGCTCAGCCGTAAGTCAGGACCATGCAGCCTCTCTCTCACTTCCCTCCTTTCCTCCCCCCCTCTCCCAGGAGGATAGAGAGGAGAATCGAAAGAATGTAACTCCCACGGGTTGAGATAAGAACAGTCCAGTAACTGAGGTGTAACACAAACCACTGCTGCTACCA
>JAOEHY010007319.1:20705-41306 GCA_025447955.1 Psilopsiagon aurifrons | reverse complement strand
TTCCAGTGCCTCACCACCCTTACAGGAAAGAATTTCTTCCTCATATCCAATCTAAACTTCCCCTGTTTCAGTTTGAATCTGTTACCCCTTGTCCTATCACTACAGTCCCTAATGAAGAGTCCCTCCTCAGCATCCCTATAGACCTCCTTCAGGTACTGGAGGGCTGCTATGAGGTCTCATGTTTGTTTGATTGATAAATTGCTGTTAAGCTTTTAATCTTGGCAAATATTTTGATCAAGAATTTTGGGAATTCATTTGGAATAACTGAAAATTAATTTTCTTTACAGCATTATATTATGAGCTTCACGTACTTTATGTGGTGTATACGATGGGCATTGGCATACAAAAGCCTTTATATTGTCTTTAATAGAAGGAAAGCCATTGCTACCCAGAAACAACTGGAAACCCCTTCGACTTGCTTTGCTGTTGCAGATCGAAGCTTTACTTCACTGCGCTTTCACAGGTTTCTCCCAGGTGGTGACATCTTGTTCTCCAGCACCCTTCTGACCTGTTTGTCCCTAGGCTGGTCCTGGAAAGAGTGGTCACAGCTCCTCTCTGCTCAGAGATGTTTGATTTCCCTTTCCCACCCTTCCCGTATTGGCCACTACTCAAGGAAGGGCAGAAGGCTGCCTGGAGTGAGGAAGAGTGCGTGAAAGCCCACCCTGTCACACCAGGAGCGTGTGAGGGGTGGGTGAGGGTGGCTGGGTGGCAGCTGGCAAGGCAACCCAGTGCCACCAGAGAAATTCAGCAGCTTTGGATGAAGAGAGAGTGTTGTCGTTCCTTTTCTCACTGCTCGGGCATTTAAGAGAAGAGAAGCAACAATCTCCTTCACAGAATCACAGAGCCATCAGGGTTGGAAGGGCTCTCTGGAGATCACCCTGACAACCCCTGCCAAGGCAGGGCCACTCAGAGCAGGTCACACAGAAACGTGTCCAGGCAGGTTTAGGATGTCTCCATAGAGGGAGAATCCACACCCCCCTGGGCAGCCTGTGCCAGGGCTCTGCCTCCCTCAATGGAAAGAAGTTCTTCCTCACGTTGAGGTGAAACTTGTGGTTTAGTTCATGGCCATTGCTCCTTCTCCTGGCACTAGGCATCACTGAAAAGGGTCTGGCACCATCCTCCTGGCACCTGCCTCTGAGATACTGATCTGCATTGATGAGACCCCCATAGTCTGCTCTTCTCCAGACTGAACAGGCCCAGCTCCTGCAATTTCTCCTCATAAGAGGCCCCTACAGGCCCCTGAGCATCCTTACAGGTATATTCAGAACAGTGTATTTCCAGTAACAGGGGTTCATACTACTGCCCCAGTTTCACCATGGCAATGAAAAGGGAAGAAATGCTTCCCTGATGCTCATGATTCCCTTCTGGATACTGCTGTTAGCCTTTATCTCAAGTCACAGGACTCTCAAAAACCCCAAATAATTGCTGTAGACAAGCATTTGCCTTTCCAGATTCTACCTGATCAGGAGACATCAGGAATGCCTCTGGTCTCGTTCAAGTCTTTGTCATGAATCACCAGCTGGAAATCTACCACCTCAGCCCAGAGAGCAGGCTGAACTGCACCTTCTAAAAATTCTTTGAAATAGTTGGCTCATCTTTCTTACATAGGAGTTGCCAGGACTGGAAACTGGGGGAAGCAGGGAATGCCCATCACACTGTGGAGCACCAGAAAGGTCAGGGCTACCCTAAATTGGCTCTAGAAAAGATGTGAAAGGTAGGTGAGAGGCTGCAGCAAAGGTGAGGACTGGCACTTGAAATGTCACTTTTTATGAGAAGAAGGGTTTTTTTAGTAAACAGAAATGCTCCTGTCTGGAAACATGCCATTTGGTCTTCCAGCATGAGCCTTCTCTGCTCTGCTTGCTCACGTGAGCTGGCAACAGGAAGACAAGTCTGTGAGGTCAGCAGCTGTACATCTTTGCTCATGACACAAATGAGTTTGCTGTTAAATGCCCATTCCTCAATTATTTAATCTTTGCTCACAAGGAAAAGAGATTCAATTATATGTGTGTGAAAACTGAAGTGCCATGACAGAACATAACACTGCAACAGACTACGTTCTCCACCCAGCCCTGTCCCACCGTATGAGGCAATACACTTACACCAAATTTATAGGACCTTTAAAGAGCACAAAGCTATGAGAGGCATGGGTAGACTAACAGGGCAGAGACTATCAGGACTAAGCAGGCAACAGATTTTGCCTTTTAAGAGCTGAAATGCAAAACTCCCGAGTTAGCTAGGGATTAACCTGAACCCCTTGGCTTGAGTTAAAAAGAAGTTGTTTGTTTTGTTTGCATTTTATTTGTATTTCTACAAAAACAGTTTTTTAAGTATTGAAGAGAAATGCCTGGTTGTCAAATGCTTTCCTTTCAAAAGCCACCTATTCTGGTTTTTAGTCAAAAACTATTTGCCCAGTACTATCTACATTTGCACAACTATTGGGACTCTCCAACTACTATTCAAGCTTCTCTGCAGGCTTGGGATAGTGCAGCGCAGATCTGCCTTCACTGAAACAGTCAGCAGCTGAGTGAGGATGGGGAGGTACTGAGGGGGAGCAGGGGGCATAGCAGCACTGGCAGATGTGCAGTAACACCACATCAGTGAGGTTCACTTGGGTTTATGTTCCTCACTGTTCTCAAAGGACCAAGAATCACGAACATCTGTAAGATTCAGTGTTTTCCTGCAGTGCGTGCTCAGGGAGGACAGAAACTCTTTAGGCATATTTTCACAGGCACTCTGTTAAATGCCACATTAATAAAAGACTTGGTTTAGACTTTGCTGATATTTCTAAAAATACACTTTAATTCTATGAACTACAGATCACCTCTTGTAATGTATTTAGAATTACTTGAGACTATTCTAAGAAACTGAGGTTTTCTGTTAGAAAAGAAATTACCTTAGTCTGTTGGCTTTTGAATATCTCTTAGAATCTGTGTCTAAGGGTTTAAGCTGCATAATTACCTTAGGAAAACAAGTGTCTCAATAAGACAGAAACAATTCCTCTAACTTTATGTATATATATATATATATATATGTATGTGTGTGTGTGTATATCAAATGCAAGTGGGATTTTTTCATTGCAAAGACACATAGATAAGTTTGGGAACCTCAGCTGTTCCCTGGTCAATGGCTTCATAGCACCAAGACAGTTGCAAAAGCACCAGCATGTTTTCTTTGACTTTGTACAAAGAAGGGTAGAATTGGTCTGACTTTTTATACTTTTTTTCTTTAAAAGAGAGTTGAGACCAAGTGAAACATTTCAGAGAAAAATCATAAAAGAATTCAATAGAAATTTCATAAAATTCAAGAGGAACTTCATAAAAGATCAAAAGCTACCAAAAATTATCTACAGAGTAGTGTCAGACAACCACCCCTCGCAGCAAATGCTGCCTCTGGTATGTGACACTCATCTACACTGTTTGTAATATGCACTGGATAATCTGACTTAGAAAATTTCAAAGGTGACAAACATTTTATTACCCCACAATTAAATAGCAAATTAGTTTGAAAAAGCATTAAATTAAACAGTACCTGGAGGAAGGCCCCTGAGAGGTCTAATCTAGAACTGACAGCATCAGTAGAATTGAAAATTCTTGTTCCAGCTTACATTTGTAATCATCCTGATTAAATCACATCAGAACTTGGGAAATTACTTCAGTGTTGATTGCCCATTTTATGGCTTAAGGTCATAGTTTAAAACCCAGCTGAATCTTATCTGAGTGTCTAATATATATATCTATGATATATAAAACTAACAAATTATTTCAGCAGTTTCTGCACAGAACCTATTCTGGCTTATGTATTATATCAGCTGAATCACTGCAAATGATAGGTGAGCTCAAATACACACAATTTTTGTTAATAATTTGTTCAAAGTGATATTTAAAGAAAAAATTCAAGACTTCCATGGGACCAATTAACTATGCTATGCACATCTTCCCAAAGACACAAACAATAATCATTGACATTCATACCTGCATGTAGCTTACATTTGAGGGAATATTTCAATTAAGCTCTTCACCATTGAAACATGTTAGAGTAATCCTAATGATACAGCAGGGAAATTGGAAATGAAGCCCAAACTCAGCTTTAGACTGTCAAACGTATTATATGGAACCAGAGACCTTTAGCTGCAGCATTGTATTTCTTTATCCATAATCTCTGACAATCAAGAGTATCTCATGAAAAAGCCACATTCCATATGTGTGCCCTGCATCCTTCAATTCATCTGATGCTCTCCCTAATCAGACTGGGTTTTGAATTTCATAAGCTAGGATTTTTAAGGATATGTGCCTGATTCAGGTTGTCATAAAAAAGCAGAAACTGAGAAAAAGTCTCATGACAAAAAAAGCCTGAATGCTGTTGAGCGTGCACACAGGGTTAAAATACTTTGTTTTCTCTGGAAAAAGTCCTGGAAAATTAGGGAGGCACCATCTTGCTGTGCAACAGAAGAAACAGGACTGCATGGGGAAGAAGGATGGGTTTGCTTATGAAGTGTTTGCTCAGGGCATCAAACGAAATCTCTGTTAATGAATTTAATTATATTTTCCAAATTTCTGAGGGCCCTGTTTTACAGTTTATGCAACTTTTGCACTGAGTCACACAGAACGTGTTCATACAAATGCTGCAGGCTCTCATTAGCGAGACTCAGAAATCAAACACTCTTCTGAAGGCACAGTAGTCTTCATTCTCCTGTCTCATACCTATGGAGTCTTTCTCTGCTGGGTGTCACAGGCTGCTCCATGTCCACACAGCGGGTCTCCTGCTTTCCCTTCTATTCCCTCACTTGGAAGGCTTTCTATATGATCTCTGCACTATGATGCCTTATGGCTCCCAGACTACACTCTGCTCTAGCAGGTCTTCCTACCTGAAGGTTCCTTCTTCTACATTCTTTGATAATGTCTCCAGTTACCTCCTTAATTTGACAGCTGGCTAGATCTTAGTAATTTATACCCCCAACCTACTTTCTTCATTCCACCTTCACCCTCCCAGTCCTAGGAGCGCCTAAAGCCAGGAAACCCCTTCTTCTCTTGCGCAGTCTTCCTCCTCCCCAGTCCCAGCTGTGCATCTACACTTCTTACAACAGAAACCAGAAGTTTTCCTGCTGTCCAGTCTGACTGTGATCACAGCAGTACCGAGCCCAAGATAGACAGCAATGACTAATGCAGAGCTTTGCTACCCATACAGCTACTCCCTGAATTGCAGGAACCAAGCTTCATTTGCTAACACAGCCCTTCACTGCAGTGTAGCTTTCACAGCAACAGTCATCTTGGGGAGGGTGCCCTCACTGCCTCTGAACACAGGTCTGTCAAGTCAGACAGTCCAGAAATAACTCACCTTGAAAGACAGCGCTTTTGTTGGAAAACATAGCTCTTCACTTAAAGCGGCACGAGGTTTGTTCCAAATGGAGTCGCTTCCTAGCTTCATTTCTAATATACTAACCCTAAGTACATTAATGATCAGTGAGTGAAAGGAGTGACAGGATTTACAAGGAATGTTAGCTCTGAAATACTGCAGTGTCTCCTGGTTTGAAGAAGCAATTAAACTTGATATAGTTGGGAGAACAAATAATCCCAAAGTGGAAAACACACGCTCAGTCTATGATGGAAAAAAACAAAAAAAGCCGTAACAGTGAAGTGGTAACATACACATCTGGATCACACATGCTGTTCTTGTGTCTGTGTTTTGCTGCGTAGTTTAATAGGAAACATTCGAAGTGAAGAGCTGTCACCAACTGCCACCAGACCTGCATCTCATCCCAATAAATTAGCAGAACTCTGGAGCTGGAGCCTTTACAAGCTTTTTAAACACTTAAAATAGGCCATTTATCATTTTCACCCTTTGGCCAATTGGTTATGCAAATACTGCAAACTGATTGCAGCAGAGAAGAGAGAGGTTGGTACTTCTTTGGTTTGACCTTCTCTAGTTAGAAGGGTCTTCTTTGCAGCAGAAATTCTGTCATCACAGCACTGGCTCCGGTTCCTGTGCCAGAATGTCCCATTTGCAGACAAATGTCACATCTGTACTTCTGAGTTAAACCTTCCCAGCTTAACTGAAGGTCACTTCATTTTCTCCTTCAGCATCATATAGCCCTCACAGTCCCCAGAACCTCATCATACTTCCTGTTCCCTTCACGCCTCCTCAAATGCCCTTTCGGTCTTTTCCCATTTCTCTCTCCTAACTGATCTTTTGGTTTCTGGTTCCTGTAGGTCTCAACTGAGGTTTTCCTTCTGCTTGCACCTTTCATGCTGCAGGCGCCTGGCAAGCTGTCCTCTACAACTGCAGAGCTACCCTTGGAACAGGCCCTTGCACAAAGACAGCACATCAGATCTGCGCACAGCACTGCCTGAGACAAACCCGCAATGTGCATCACCCCTTGTATCCCCGAGGGCAGGCTCTCGCCAGCCTCACCAGGAGACAAATGTCCAGACAGAGCCCTGAGGCTCCCTGTGTGCAAGCCCTGTGGTCTCTTTCCGTTTATCCCTCTGGCAAATCTCCAGAGCCAAGGAGGACACCACAGGCTCAGACCTTCTCCGCTCTGCTGGCACAGGCAACCTCTTGGTCCACACTGAGGAAAATAAACCCAGGTTGGATCTATTGATGTTTTCCTACCACGAAGGACATCGGCTGCTGCTGGATCCAGCCTTTTTTGGTTTGGTGTCATCTTTCAGAACAGGAAGATTTGGCAGCAACTTTTTGTCAGCTAGAAGCACCTCTTGACTTCTAACATTTGCTAGTGCAGGATGGCAGGTCTGATATAAAATCTGAATGGTGGCGAATTGACTGTTTCAAAGTAAAGGAACAAATCTGCTAAAGACAGACACAAAATAATTTCGGATTCATTTATTTTCTTTCACTTTAACGAGAAGCGTGCTGTTATAGTGATGTGCCACAGAGTTCACAGTAAATGCCAGTGAATCCTATAATGAAGCCTGCTGTATTTGCATATGCAATTAATGCTGCATATGGTAGTTTGTTAGTCATCTCTTTAAAGCATTCAGTAATCTGCACTTCAAGAAGTACCACACCATGCAAGGCCTTTAAAGTGCTTCCCAAACATATTTCATTTATCTTCAGCAACTTCTTAGAGGTGCACATTTTCATCCTTACGCTAACAATGGATAAAACTTTGCACAAAGAATTAATGTAGTTTTTCAAAAGCAGTTAGCTTAAAAACCTGGTTGTACATCAAAGTCCCAGAAGGAAACTGGAAAGGTCCAAACACTAGCAACAGAAATAACTATGCCATGGAAATACTTCCTTGTGAGGAGAGATCAAACAAAGGTAGTTAAAACAGAATGAACATACGGCAAAAAGGCATAACAGCCACAGCAGAACTTGCTGGTGCCTTTTCCCTCTTCATCCCGGTTTAACAGAAAGCTCCAAGTGGAGATGCACAGAAATTAAAAGGCACGTAGTTTAAAAAGAAATACTACCGTGCGCAGCTATAGTGCAAATGTGCAGCTAGCACAGATTTGTGGCCATAAGACCTCTGTGGGGCAAGGAAGAGCTGGGGTGTGGGCCACCCCTGGGGACAGTGCCATGCACAGTGCTTGGTAGCAGTGTCTCTCCTCAGCAAGGCTGCATCTCTGGCAGCCCCTCCATGGGCTGTGGTGACACCAGTGTGAGCAGCAGCTCTCAGTGAGCTCCCCTCATCACCCTGAATGGAGCCGTTCCCTATACAACCACTTGTGCTCCAAATAAATGCAACACCCCTCCCTCCTTCATCACTCTGCATGAGGATGCAGAAAACCAAGATACACCACTAATGTTTCCTAACATACACTGCTGGAATCAAATCTGGTTTAGGTTATTAACAAACAATACATGATGCTGAGTTTGGAGAATACCTCCCAGATGAAAATATTAACTCCCAACTTTTGAGGAAGATTTTATACTTCTCTTTCCAACCCTAGCACTTCTGTTGAGGTATTCTGCTCCTGTGTTTGCAGTTGCCACTGTAAGAATCCTTAGGTCACCAAAGAGAACAGCATGAGGGGACTTGACTGCATATCAAGGGCTAGCTGGGAAAGAAAGAAACCTCAGCGCCTATCACAGCAGAAAGTTTAAGAGTCCAGAGTACCGAATCAGGAAGATAAGAGGAACACAGCTGGTGTGAGACCATGCAAAAAAGTGACCTTGAGTAACAAGGGCTGTAGGTTCTAGGGAGGGGCAACATAGAGATATGCCTGAAAAAAATGTATTACCAACAAGGTTGTAGAATTCATCAGTGTTTTCACATAGGATGTGGAAAAAAAAATTCAGCTAGAAAAGGTGTCATCCAGACTGGATTCCAACCAAAAGTGTGGAAACTGGAAAAAAACAGTGACAGGGGACTAGATGTTTTAATAGAGAAAGAAGAGGTTAGAGAATACTTAGATAAGCCAGAAGGTTTGTAACTGGCTGAGCCTGATATCCATCCTCAGCTGAAGAAAAATAAGGGCTGTTTAGAGTTATTGGCAGGGATGAGGGGCGGAAGACTAAAACAAGATAGATATACTTCCTATCTTTACAAAAGGCAGAGGATGAGGAGATGGGGAATTAGATACCTATCAGCTTAGGTGCACTTCCTACAGACAAACAAAACTAAACAATTGGTAAGCAGAGAGAAAAATCACAAGAATATAAGTGGCTGCCTGATTGGATCTGTTCAGAGTAATTGGTGCCAAATCAATCTCATTTCCTTCAGAAGTAAGACAATAGATTTCGTGTCACATCTAGATTTCTGTAAAGCTTTTCACAGTAGTTCAGCTCAGTTTCTTGTATATAAGCTAAGAAAACACAGTCTGGATGAAAATATCAGGGGGTGGATGCAGAAGTATTTGAAAAACTACTCAAAGTAGTGTCAAAGGTTCATTCCCAAAATAGAAGATACAAAAAACCCTGAGCCTCACTGGGGGGTTGTCTTATGGCTGGCCTCAGTTATTATGGATGCCAGATGAATTAGTGTGCTTATTAGACTTGCAAGTAATACCAAGCTGGGAAAGGGGGGAAATAGGTTGAAGAGCAAATGTTGATTTAAAAATATCTTACAACAAACGAAACTTGGTGCTTTCTATTCAGCAGGAACAAGAGCAAAACCCTCATTGATGTTGGAATAATCATCTGCACAAATGTAGGATGGGAAAGAATTTTACTGGCATTAGAGCTCCATAAAAATCTTCAGGAGTTATAAAGGATGAAAGCCCACATTACAAAAAGAGGCAAATACTTTCCTATAAACACAGTGATAACTTACTAGACAAATGAAACAAATCTTCTAACTCTTCCCCACATTATCAAGGCCTCAGTTGGAGCACAAGGTCCAGTTTTGGGTCATGCACACCCAGGATGATACAAGACAACTAAAGAAACTCCAGAGCAGTGAGAATGATCAATCTATAAACAAGACCTAAACAAATTGAGGTTGCTTAGGAAAGGAGAGGCCAAAAAGAGATGACAAAGTACACAAAAGGCCAGTGCAGAGGAAGAGGTTAACCTACATATTCAGAGAAGTAACAAGCTTCAAGTTTTTCAAGGAAGAATCAATTTGGCATGAGGAAAAAGCTGATATCGGAAAGAGGTAACAAAGCACTGAAATATATTACCTATTTATGGAGTAAATAGAATAAATGGAAAAAAAACATGGAGACTGGAGCTTTCACGTTGGTGGGAATTATGGGCAAGTCAGAAAACAGCTGCCAGAAGCTGCCTTGGGGCAGACATACGGATCAGGTTGGGTCCCCAGGAGTCTATGTGATGGCAGTGCCTGTGCTGCCTTATGTCCACAGGGCAGTCTGCCAGCTTGCCTCAGATACAGCAGAGGAAACTGACGAAAGCAACCAGATCCTCTGTGTTTGGTATGGAAACCACATGAAAAGCGTGTCTTCCCTTTTCCTACTTGAGTAGGAAAGGCTTTAGCCCTTCCACACCTTAACACCTTGCAGACATGTATAATGTGCTAAATACATAGCTCAAAGGATATCAGGAGATGTGATAGATGAAATTCCCAGCAAGAACACACAAGAAAGGCAGTGACAGAGCAAATAACTCTGTTTCCTCTGGCTCAGGTACTCTTGCTATTGCCAGCTGCTCACTCTCCCCTCAACTATTTTCATATGGATGTACAACATTCATTAACCTTCCTAACCAGCCCAGAAAGCTAAAATCCAGCTCCACTTCCCTGAGCTGTTCGGAAGTTTTTGCTCTCTTGTTCCCATGCATAAATTTAGAACCAATGCAACTTTCTGGACAGTAACTTGTTGATTATCAGAATTCAGGCAATAGGACTAGGTCATAGAGAGTCACAGGCTCTCTATCAGATAGTTGCCATGAGGCTGGGACACATCATTCCAACACCCCTCCGCTACAATGAGGACTTCACATTTTACAGGAAATAATAAAAGTGGCTGTACCTCTCTGAGCTCAGTTCTCCACACTATACTTTAGCACAAAACCATGCTCTGCAATGAAATGAATTCTCTCAGCTGCACCCTGGGACATGCTCCTGGGTCACACCTGCAGGTGACTTCCTACTTCTGCAGCATGGGCTGCAGCCTGCTTCCTGAAAGCCTCTTTTCTCCGCCAGCACCCTGCTACTGCACAGACCTAGAATTCACTGCAGTTGTGGAGTTATCATGTTTTCCGGGCTTTTGGTGCTTTACAGTGAGTCCTGCAAGTATTCTGGAGAGTGAATGCTTTATGGGGTCCCTGGTAGCCTGTGACTAGAAAGGGCTGGACTGGACATCACATCGCCCCTTCTCACGTCCCTTTAGCTGTGCTCTGGGGTTGGCCAGCAGAGGCCCTGGGTGCTGCCTCCATGCTTGTCTGTTCCTCCCACCTCCCTTTTCTATTTCCATCACCTGTGTCCTGTTTTGTGGTGGAGACAGCTGTCACACTGCTTCGCTGTACTGAGAGACTGCTTTATCATTTGCATGCGGGTGTATCTGCGCAATGGCACGCCGAGGAGTTCAAAGCTGTTGTCTCGCTTTCAAAGGCATCCTTGTGTGTAAGTCGTCCTAAGTGGGATGTGAACCATGCTTGTGTTTTTGCTCTTGATTGAGCTCTGCTGCACTACATTCTTTATAAAACTCCAGCTATTCTGGGAGAGGTGTATAATTTAATATGTTCAATCAGTTTCTTGTCAGGCATTCACGTACAGCTTCCTTCATCTTGCACTCAGACATTTGCTTTTCCACAATAATTGGATTTGCCGCATATGTGTTTACTTTTACAACCTGTGGTAAATGCTGCTTTAGTAGCTGAGGGCTATTGAAGGGCTTGCAAAGCCTCCAGCAGCCTAGCAGGTAGGGTTTGTAAAACTTACAGTGCTAGTTTTCAGGCAGTTCAGGGTCCTTTTTACACAGGGTGTTAATGTACAGATTAATATAGCTTCAAGACTACATTAAGCGAAAGCTCTTGCATACAACAGTAGCTGTGGGCATGCAGTGCAGGGTTATTAACCTGCTCTGCTTAGATGCATAGCAGCTCAGTGTACCTGCAGAGGGCCAGCCCCAAGCACCCAAGCAGACACCAGGAAGAAAACCTCATCTCACAAATGCTGCTGTAAAGCCCATTCACACAGAACAGGCCTCCCCCTTGAAAGCAAAATCTGTAGACACAGTGCAGGGGAGAACCTTCAACACCTTCTGTGGGGACAGAACCAATGTCCCAAGAAGCTCAGAGCCATGAAGCTGAACCAGGCCTGCAGGAAACAGAAGATTTGAAGGTGAGAGCTGCATGACATCTGCAGCCTGCTCACACCATCTCTGCCTGTAAAACAGAAGTCAAGCTAGATAGTCTCCTTTGTAAGCATTATGAGACCTGATAAGGACAAGTGCAAGACTGTTACTGCTGGGATGGGGAGCAGCCATGCATAAATAAACAAGTAGGCTCTTTGCTTCTGCTGTCTTGATTAGTACAATACCTAGTTTTTTATGTTGCCACCAGTTTCCTTTCCTGTTGAATAGATGTGAGAGAGTCAGAGCTGCAGGGATGAAGGCAGGCAAGGAGAGAGGTCAGGATGGCTCAAAAGACAGGGCTGCAGGAGGTGGCTCATGGGGCTCACTTTTCAATTTGTTCCTCATGTTTGCATTGGTGGTCCTTAAGTTTCTCCCAGAAGCACCATTTGTTTCCTTTCCTCTTCTTAGCAATGTGTGCATTGTACCTGGAGTTGTCATTTGTACTCAGTACTCAACGACAACTGCTTTCAACCTTTTCCTTTTGTATTTAAAAGGCCCAGCGGGGAGTTCTAAACAGCTGAGCTCCAAAAGATGCTTTTAAAATCAAGAAGCAAAAGTGCAAACAGCTGCAGGGAGCACTACTGAAACCTTCAAAAGGTGGGAAGGGGTATAAATGCTCCAGTAGAGCCTGCTGATTCACTGCTTGCTCCTGCAGGATACAAACCTGCCAGCAGTGCCTGCGCTCTCCACGGCAACCCTGACCTTCTTGTTCTGAGCAGCGCTGACCACAGGCTTTCCCTGAGCCCCTCTGCAGGGACAGACTGGTGATAGGATCCTTACAGAGTTCCCCACTACTCTCAAGCTCTCTGCTCTGCCGAAGTTGCACCACAGGACCCTCAAGCTTTATAAATGTGAACAGAAAAATCAGAAAAGCAAATGTCCAGCAATAGGGGCAGTGTATGGCAAGCAGATGGCCAGCAACAGAGATCCTCCTGACATGGAGAAACAGCCAGCATGCGATTGTGCTAGGAACTAAACTTACTTCAACAGGAAGCAAGTGACCTGTTCATGCTTTGGGGAAAGAAAAAACACAGAAAGCAATTATTAGAGCTATTCTTATTTAAGGGGAAAAACCATCATAGGGTGTGGTAAAAGAAAGAGGTAAGTGATGGAACAGGCAACAGTTTCAGGTCTCCCTAGTTCCAGTACTGTATAATGATTTGCTTTTGTCAGTCAGTCTTCAAATTCTATTAGCCTGGTAGATCAGCTCACTTGCTGTGCTAGACCTGATGCCCCTGGAGCTGTAATGTATCCTGCCCTGCCAAAAGAAAGCCCCAAGATGTGTCCAAGGCTGCTGCTCATGCAGGCATCAGCCTGCCTTGTGCATCATCATCAGTACCACAGAGGGACACCCTTGATGGCCATGGATATAGAGGAAGTGCAGAAGGAGTCCGCTGGTTCATAATGTCTCTCTGGTTCACTACACCTTAGCCTATCCATCTCCAAGGCCTTATTTAACCTTTTCAGATGTCATAGAGTGCTTTTTCTTCAGGATATTTCACTCCTGTGGGCTCCCTTTCTCCTTTTTTTCTGCTGTGGGAAGGTATCTCCTGAAGTGGGAACCTTTAAGTCCTCATCTTATGTTCATTTCTGGGCTATCTCTTCACCCTGTGTTTTTTTGGCTTACACAAGGCAATGATCCTCCACCCTCAGTGTATAACACTGTGACACCTGATAGAAGTACAGTTTACCACCACTGGGGTAGAAGAAAATGATTTACCTGCATTTTTGATGAAATGCATTCATTCAGTGTGTATTAACCCGGACACTACACATTAGTGGCTGTACGTGGGATAACAGGAACTCAAAGCATTGAAAAATGTGCTATAGAAAGCACAGCAGCACAGTATTTTGAACTCTATGGTAAATGGAAACTAGTACACATCACCGTTTTATGGAATACCTCTTCGTTTTCACCTCCTAAAATATGCATATTGTACATTAAAAGTATCACAAGAATGAGCTGGGGTGGGGGGTGGGGTGGAACCACCTTCCTGAAGATGTCAGAATTAGGTCGTCTCGACACTGTTGGGATGTTTATTGAATTCATCTTTTTCCACCTCAACAAATGACACAGTAGAAGAAACTCTTTAAGAATAGTAACAATTCAGAGGTCAGGACAAAAGGCAAAAAAGGGGGACAATTTTGTCAACTGGTAAAATCCTTTGAATCCAGGAGAACTGAACTATGAAGCAATTTTAAACACAGAAGCATCCAGTTAGGACAAAAGTGGGTCAGGTGTTTAATGGAAAAGCACAGACTGTAGCAAAAAGTTTTTCCCCACTTTACAGTGCAGCAAACTTGAATTAATAACAAGAGGGTTCTGAGCTATAAAACTGACACTGTCCATATGAAGTTGGTATTACTTAGTAGGGTAACATCCTGTGAATGCCCTAGAGAGATGATGTCTACCACAGTGGACTCTGTGAATCATGGGGCCACAGAAGCTCCTCCAGTCTTTCAGAAAGAACTAAGATGATGAAGCTGTAAATAGAGACAGGTTTTCATATAAGCTCACTATGTACTGCATCCAGTTTCCACCTGCCTTGTCCTGTGGTAAGGTTTTTCAGTGGTACATACATTTCCTGAATGTGGATGGAGGCGCAATGCTGACACAGAGCCATGCACAATTGTGCTGACATGTTAACTGAAGCTCCAACATGACAACAGCTCACAGTGACACTCAGAGCCCACCCTTCCTTGTGCAGATACAATTTCCCCTGGGGACACCAGCAGTTCCTGCCCGAGGAAAAAAGTCTCAAAATTTCTGGAGACTGATTAGGATGCTAAAACCTGTGTTGTCCTGCTTGTGAGCTTCTTTAGGGTTTCCCAGCTCCTCTTGAGCTTAAAAATGTCCCTCTAGACCTTCCAGGGTGCTATCTGCAAGGATGCCCACTAATCCTTGTGGAAGGAGAAGAGCACACATCACTGGTGAACCTGTGTCTGCAGCACTGAGCCTGCCTGTACTATGTATCTGCTGCAGCTCAACAGCACAAATCCATTCCTTACCCTCTAGCTCAAGACCCTTCCTAGGTTTCTGGGGCTGAACTAATTTATACAACTGGAGCATGAAGTGTTGTGCTATTTGGGAGGCTTTTTTATTGTTACTCTTATTTTTAACTCCTTTGTTGGGTGTTTAGGTAAAGAAACTGCCTGGTATGCACTTGGACAGGGTACTGATTACTCATAGTCACAAGATGCTAACCATAGAATCACAGACTGGTTTGGGTCAGAAAGGACCTCAACCCCCTGCCAGGGCAGGGACACCTTCCACTAGAACAGCATTTTCAATGCCTTACTTCTTTGTCATTTTATTGTCCACGTGATGAGAGAGTACTAAAATTTGGCTGTTTCTTGAAGGGAATCACTCAAAAAAGACTAAAGAGGTTGTGGGTGCTTCTGACTCCTCAGACATGACGAAGCAAAGTTTTGGCATGGCTGAGGAAATCGCTTAACAGTTTCTTCATGTTGAAACTTATATATAAATCTTCTTGTAGTCTAAGTTTTAGTGACTGTAAGAAATAGTGTCATTATTAATGTGAATGTGTCAACATCTCAGAACTCTACTCTCAGTGAAAACACCAATGCAATTAAGTGACAAATATTGACGAAATACTTCTTTTCTTTATAAGAGTTCTAATCCAAATAATGAAACAAGTGAATTTGTGGTCACACAAGCATACTCAAACCCCCAAAAACCAGAGCAGTTCACCAGCCCACAGCAAAGTGACTCCTCATTCCCACCTAGTGACAAAGGTGACACATTGTTCAGCTTTCACTAAAAGCCAAACACAGGCTGCACTGGCTATCACAGCCATTCACACACACCAGCCCCTGGAGTCCATCTGCAAATAACCATACTTCAATCTAAGCTAGTAAATGAATTAAACTGTTTCATTATGGTCATACCTGCTTTAAGTGGGATTTTAAAGGTTATAGAAACTCTTTAGAATATTATTTTATGGGATAAGAAGTTAATCTTACTTTGTGCAAAAGCTGTCTCTGACTCTGAGCAAATAGCTACTCTTATAAGACCCAAGTGAACAAGTGGACTTTACATGCAGCCTTCTTTCATATGTACACAGAACATTTTCCTGACACAAATATTGATCCAGCAATGCTTGAAATGAGGGCAGCCATCCTTAAATCAAAGTGCAGGAAAAGCTGTGTGCACACTATGTTTGGAAGCTGTGCAAATACGCTCCCAGAAATCAGGGCCATAAGTAGCATTTCTAGTTTCAGGAGAGAACCTGTGCGAAGAACAGCAGAAGAATTATGCATTATTCTTACAACAGCTCAGAGTGACTGTTTATTCCCCTGCTTTTGCACAACGTGCTGATGGGCCACCTTCTGCCTGTAGTTCTCCAAGAAACAAGAGGAAACAGGATCACCCAAAGCACTACCAGTGTATGGGCTGTTCTGTACCTTCCCACTTGACTGAACCCCTTAGCATGGAATGAGGTGTGAGAAATGAAGGAAAGGGCCTTGAAATTCTCTTTAAAAAGGAGCCTGGACGAATGGGACAAAAAGGACCTGGTACCAGTGTGCCTTCATGTTCCATCTCACAGCCTGGCGTTGTCTCTTGTTAGCAACTAAACAAAACCCTTCCAACTAATGGCTCCAAAGGAAGAAAGGACAGTGCTGGTGCCTGGTGGCCTTGGCCTTCCACCTTCCCCAGAACATGCAACCCAGCTGCACTCTGTGTCAGCTGTGGGCCTCAGCATCACACTGCAATTTATGATATACAAGTAGAGAGTGTGATCACAGGGTGAGACTCAGGGTGAGACTCACTGTACTTTAGTTCTGAGATAAAGTACAGTGTTTTAGCATTGCCTTTTAGGAGGCAGGAAGGAAAGAACACTCAGTACTGATTAAAGTGCCTGCTTGCTGTTTGTGCTGCCAAGAGTCAGTTAGGTTTGTCTTTTTACCACGTTTGACCTTCACCTACAACCTACCCTTTGGCCTCTGGTACCTGAAGCAGGTTAGCCTCCTGGCATCTTTTCTCCCTCCACATTCCGAGTTGCCTGATGAGATGGTGGCAGGCACATTATATGCTATGTAAGAAACAGACCTTTTCTCTCCCCAGAAGTCAATCTAACTCCTATCAGGATTGTCAGACGCTCTCACCCTCCTTGCTGATGTCCTCTATCTAGGATGTTTGGTAGACTGAAATAACAGCTGATACAAACACAGACTGCCTGCCAGAGCAAAAATAGCCTTTTTGCTTAATAGAAAAGACAGGACAGCAGTGTGCCAATGAGAGAGATCAATTCTACTCAGTCACTGGCATAGAAAATGACACTAAAAATTGAGCAGATGGAACTTGTATAATGTTTTAGAAATTCTCTTATGTAGTAGTAGGAATTGGGAAGGACTCAGGTTTTACCCATCCTGCTCCATCTGAAGTTCGTGCTCCGCCCCACCCGAGAGGTACATTTGTTTTAAGCTGTTTTGCTGCCTTTTTCATCTTGACAGCTTATTAGAAATTATACACTAACACTGAATCTTACTTTGTTACTTTCTACACCTGAAGTAAGAGTCTATGGCTGAGGATATGAGAAAGCTGCAGCTCTCTGTTTACCTGGGAAGCATCAAGCACTTTCAGTGGAAAGATTTTTCAAGTGAAGGTGAGAGGCAGAGATGTAAAATATCCAGCTGCTATTACAAACCAAGAGCAAAGTAAGATCAGTGACACAAAGTCAGGATCCTGATTGCGCATTACACCCACCACAGTGCCTGCGATCTCTCACCCAACTTCTAAGGCATGAATTAGATGATCACTGTGACAATTCTTGTCAGTGGTGGCTGTGAGAAGTTTATGTGCACAGCAGTACACAATTGCACACAGTGCAAGCAGATTCTTAGGTTTTAAAGTCTGCTGATTAAGTATGTTTCCATTTAAAAGTTCCAAGGATGTTATGGTAAAGGTTAAGCTTGAAGGAAACTGGTAATTACTTTTAATTCCATTTCATATATGAATAAATTGTGTATGGAGAGAAAAAGACATTCCATCTGTTTGAGCATAATCTTGGAGAAGTGAGAGGAAAACCTCTGACACAGTCCTGTCATGGTTCAGACATCGAAAGAAATCACAGAGGGAGCAAACAAGCTTATTTCCATTCAGGAGATCCCTGCCTTTGGTTGTTCTATGTTCACAGGCAGTGGCACAGCCCTGTTAGCTTACTTGAATCTGCACAGTGATTTGTAGGCTGGAGCTCCCTTGTAGATATAAATGCTTTCTACAGATTTCACCAGCCACTTGGAAAGCCAAGGACGTGCAACAGGTAAAAGTCCCAAAGCTGGAACAGAACACTGTGTACTTGCTACAAAGGGCTCATGCTGAGTCACAGCTGAAGCACACACCCCCAAGTATGTTCATTAATGACACCAAATAACACCACTGGAACTGCCTGGGTTTAGATTGGTTATGGTAACTTCATGCAGACCAAAGCAGAGGTGCTGACCCAGAGCTGGAGAGTCTCATGGAGGTACATTGTGCACTGGGTTTTGGGTAGAGGAGTCAGTGTGCACCACAGGTACCAACAACCAGCTCATATGGTACTTGCTGGAGCGGGTCCAGAAAAGGGCAACAAAGCTGGTGAAGGGCATGGAGAATAATTCTGAGGAGGAATGGCTGAGGGAACTAGGGGGGGTTAGTCTTTTCACAAGGATACTATTTCCGTAACATCAGTTGTCACTACACAGGACATAATTGGACACACAGCCTTTCACTGGGAAACTACAGACACTTGACACAATTGAACAACCTTCAGAGCAGTTTCCTCAATACTCAGACCTCAGTGAGCTGCGTCTCTGCACTCACAATGTGAGCACTCAGGGATAGCTGTTGGCAAAGACAGCTCCCTGCAAAGGGCTAAGACTTCATGAGTTGAATAAACATCAGAGATAACTCTTGCAGTGGTGGTAGGGCTGGGAGTGCAAGGCCCAAGGCAAATTCAGGGAGAATACTGGGTGATAATTTTAGCCCTGTAATTGATGTGCTGCGCTGATTCTTGGTGCAAGTTACTCATGTTTGGTCCTGACTGGCCCACAGTGAGTTTCTTTGGTCTTTAACTAAAGTGGTTTATCAGCCTGATTATTTACTCAGTAGCTGAGAGATAACATAAATCAGCATCCCCATCAGATCACTGTACTTTCCTGAGGCAGGGAAAAAAGGGCATTGTGCTGAATCGAAAAGGAAGCACAAATTTAACTTCTAAGAGTCCAGAGTGATATTTCAGTTCAATGCACTCTGCTAAGACATGGCCAGAGTACAGGAGCCCTTGAACAGAGGCTGTGGCTCCTCATCGCTAAGACAGTGAATCTTGTATCTCATGGAAGCTAAAAGCTGCCCCCTGCTCTGTTGTGGGAAATGTCACTCCTTTACCTCATAAGCCACAGGCTGAAGCTGACAGAGGGTACTTTTCCTCAGGAGCATTTAGTGTTGAGCAGCTGCTGCGAAAACCATTCACTGCTGCATTTTAATACAAATGGAGTGGATGGGATGCGGCATGGGAGTATTTGGGTTTTGTGACACTTTGATTATTGTTTCGAACCCACTTTTCGATTTAAACAAAAGCTCAGTTAGGAAAACTCTGAAGTCCTTTTCTTGGCTCTGTTAACGACAAGTGGCTTGGGCTAATGCTCCTGTAAAGTAGTATATAAGTTTCAGCGCTCCACTTGATGTTTAGAGTATTGCAAAGTATTCTCAGATGCCTTGTCTGTCCAGATGCTCCCAGATGTCACAGTAGCAGCAGAAGGGCAGGCAGAGCCACGATCTCCAACTCCAGTGCTAGCATCCCCTTTCAGTGACAGGGGCCTTCAGGAGAGAATATCCATTATGGGCAGAAAGGGTGCAGAGTTCCAAGAAGTTTGGTAATTCTGGTCCTGATCCTCTGTTTAAAAATGTATAGATTGTAGATTACATGTTTGAGAAAGTCACTTTGAAGGTCTCTATATAGACAGTACTGATGAGTTAAAGTAATAACTACTCTGGTTTCAGCACGTAGACAGTACGTTAGGAGTGTATTTCCGTAAGCTGCTCAATACAAGCAAGGTCCACAACTGTTCCAGGAAGCTGGAACTGCAGCCATGAGTTATCTAGGCCAAAGGCACCTTCCAGCTATTTCAGCTGCTGTCTGCTGGCACTTCATATGCTGTGCTTGAGATTTAGCACACACCTTTCTCCTGCTGCATATATCTGACACCTATTTCCTCTTTGCATAATGAAGTGTGGCCACAGAAATTGCTTTCTTTGCTAGGATAACCCACACTTGAGGAATTCATACTATATTGGCAGTGTAGATTCCTATGAAGCATCATACTCTTACAGGATCAAGCAGGGCTATTGTTGTGGTTTAATATTAATAGTAGCTAAAAGCAGCTGAAACTTTTTTCTGACCAGAACATTAAGTATCATTTCCTTGTGTAACAGCCAACACACAAGCATTAATAACTAACCTATTGTAACAAACAGTCAATAGTCTCTGCTGGAAAAAACCTGAGTGACAGCCTAATTCAGTGACAACCTCATTCAAGCATCTTACCTTAAAGCAAAGCAAGCAGCAGATTTCCCAAGGACAAGAGCTTCACTGAAGCATGTGTATGCTGTATGTTCTTATCCAAGGGTGGACATTGCAGAAGCAACTTCAATGACGCCATACTTGTGTATGTGTTCAAACTATAACATCTGAATATGTCAACTTATCCTGAAGTTCTAGCATAGAATCATAGAATAGTTTGGGTTGGAAAGGACCTTAAGATCATCCACTTCCAGCCCCCTGCCATAGGCAGGGACACCTCACACCAAACCATGCCACCCAAGGCTATGTCCAACCTGGCCTTGAACACCGCCAGTGATGGAGCATTCACAACTTCCCTGGGC
>JAOEHY010007319.1:0-20605 GCA_025447955.1 Psilopsiagon aurifrons | reverse complement strand
CCCCAAGTCCTTCTCCGCAGGGCTGCTCTGAATCTCTTCTCTGCCCAACCTGGAGCTGTGCCTGGGATTGCTCTGACACAGGTGTAGGACCTTCCACTTGTCTTCTTAATGTAAAGTTTACCGTATCCCTCTCCAATATAATTCACAAAGTATTCCCAATCTCCTGGTCAGGAGATTGTAACTTAAACTTCATCAGAAAACAACAAGACATCATTATGATTTGCTCTGGATTATTCAAATATCCCCAAGCTTCCCTCTCCATAGCAGCTGGGGTACCAAGTGCACAATTCCCCCATCCTGACTTCAATGGAGCTCACATACAAGAGGAGATCAGGCACAGGGAAGGTGCAGCTAGCCAAACCCAAGAAACACTCTCTCCTAAAACTTCCTTCTTCAATGCCTTTAAAACAAAAGCAACCAAGCTTCTAAATAGCATCTTTGAATGCATTCAGACAGATAACAAAAGGATTAAACCCCCCGGGTGCTCAGATAGACTAATTCATAGCGGACTTTGCTAGAGCTGGAGACAGGAAATTAACTGTACATTGGGTTCTTATAACACTTTTCTGTGATAGGAGCACACAGACTTGTAAAGGCTCACAAAAGCCAGAATAAGTGGATTTTTCTGTTGTACACTGTCTTGCTTGCACAATTTGATCACATCAATAGACCTTGCAAAGCTAGAGTTGGTATATAAAGCAACACACAAACAGTCCATATCACTGCCCTAGCTTCAAAATGCTGGGCAACAATTAGCACCAAGTACCTCACAATGAATCCAAATGTAGAAGAGGTTAGGAAAAAAAAGCAACAGGAAGAAGGAGAAACAGGTTCATGCATGAGAACTAAACTGAAGCAAACCACCAAAGAACCAAAAGTTTCATAACTTTTTACCTCTGGTAATGTACTTGCTGCTGATCTCCAAGGTTCTTGGAACCTTGTACTAAATGTTGTCATGTAGTTAATACGAAGCCAACAACCTTGCTTTTTCTAGGTTGCCATGAGTTCTGAAGCAGAAAAGAATAATTTGGTATCTGTGTGTAGCTGAAGGTTATTTTAACACCTGTGTACTTGTAGCTTACCATGAAAATTGACCCATAAGTTGCTATAAAAAGCAGCTGCTCAATATATCATATTCAGGAACATTTCAAACACTGTAAATTTGCTGTTCCTATTAAACAGTGAGACTATCTGCACAGACATGTTTTGATTTAGAGAGCTCACTGTCTAAAATTCATCCCTTCTGCCTCTATTTAATATCTCCTTGTCTCTGCATGAATCACAGTGTTTATCAAAACAGAGAGGTAACAAGAATTAAAGTATCTTTAACAGTCAGCTCCCTCAAACTATCTGCTGCAAAATACATCGACATTTCAATCTGTGATGTTTTCCAAAAACATACATGAGACTAGAGAGCAAGAGCAGGCAGATTTGTTAAAGATAAATATTCTGAAAGAGGGCTAAAATGCTTACAACAGAAACATTGCTCCACATAAGCTCAGTAAGATTTTTGGATTTTCTGTTAGTAATAGCCAAGAGCTAAAATAAACCATAGCATTTCCAGCAAGTACAACAAAAAGGGAAGTTACAATGATAAACTTACTAAAATGCAACCCCTTCTTTCATCCCCAGCTTCAGAATGCAAGCTGCAGCTTACTAAAGCAATCAGATCCGTAATGAAGTTCTTGAAACAATCTTAAACACTGGCAAAGAATGGTTTAAGATTATGTCACATTTATTTTCAGAGCTGCAGTGAGAGCTACAATGCTATATTGACATTTAAATACATTTCAATTGTCTAAAGAAAGCATTTGAAGTTATTTCAGCTACTATTCAGCTCCTCTTATACTCAGATGCTGCACATCCACGTAGAGATTAAAGTATAATGCTCTGCAGCAAATGGCTTTCAGAATAAAATACTTTCTATTTCTTAATATCCTACCTTCATAATTGCCTTCTAGGAGACCCAGCTGCTCCAGTGCCTTCACAAATCCAACAATTATCACCAGTACAACAATCATTTCGAGTCCCTCCAAGTTCATCTTGCAAAATCATTCATGTAAAAGCATCTTTCCTTAGGGAGCGTCCTGACTCCAGAGTTAGACTTTAATTAAAAAGCCCTCCTAGCCCAAAACATGCCACACAACTAGATAAATACAATGCTAAGGGAGCCCAGCATATTCCCACCATAAAACATTTCCATTGACAGCAAGATGAACGCAGGAATGTAAGGAAGTCAAATCTTACCATGTCTGCATCACTTGCCTGCATGGATACAGATGTTTCAGTCTCTAAGGTAACAGAATATACCGTAACCACTTTGTTCAGCATTTCCTGTCACAGCCAAAATTCACCAAATCGGACATCTAGTAAAATCTGAGTCTCTTTTTGCACTGAATTAGGGTTTTAGACAGACCCCACAGTTTAACAACATAGAGAAAAAAATCCAAATGCTTTTTTTTTTGCTTGATACTAAAGTGAACTTCAGAACACTCAAAGCAAAATCATTTCATTTAGAAAATGACCAACTGCTGTATTTCCCTATCGAGCGAAATACAATCACAGAAGGTTAATTACATATTTGAGTTTCTTGGTTTCCCACACTGCACACACATTTTACATCAAATACAGGAATCACCGACCGTGGTAAGAAGAGACTTGTTAGAGGGAAGTCTCTTGGGTTTAAATAGTGAGGGAATAATTGAGAAGCAAAATCTTCCCCCCTCCCTGCCCTGTCCTGGGGCTTGTGCTGATGGTGGAACAGCTGCCCTTGGTGTAGGTCGGCTGCTGCTCATGGCTGGGTCCAGGTGAGCAAAGGCAAGAAAAGGCACCAAGGACACAGGGCGCCCATGGCCAGAATTCTGTGCAACTTTCTGCTCTGCCTCATGAAGCATTTTTCCTCTCACTCACAAAACCAGGAACAGTTTCCAAGTCCTTGAACCAGACAGCTAGGGACAGAATCTCTGAAGCACCTTATTCTCACTGGAGCCCCTTACCAGCAGACATTAGCAGACACTTGTCGCTCCTTCCTCATTGCCTGTACACAGCTCTCACTTTTGCAGCCAGTTTCAGACATGCACAGAATGACAAAAAAACCCTTCTTTCACAAATCTGGACGCTTGTTTTGGTAACTTATGCTTGTTTGGTCTGAAATGGCTGCCACTTGTGTGGGATAATCTGATTTTGAAAGCAAGATACAGATGCATATGAAAGTCTGTACATATGCATATGATGCATATGTACATTAATATTGCAATTATTCTAATATTAAAAATGCTAATCTGAAACCATGAAATCTGACTCATTGTTTCACTTATTGCTTTTTAACCATCTATATACGTCTATCTTTAGCTGATGTTTTGTATTAAGTTCTCCAAGGACATTCTTGTCCAGTTGCATTAAGTACTTCAACGATGTTATGAGGACTCGAGTGCCAAGGCCTCGTGTATGCAACTACAAAATGGAATTTACTGAAGTATCAAATCCAATTGCCATGGAAATGAAAACACCTTTGGGACAGTCCAAGCATAAGGTATGAAAATTTATAACACTAAACAATGTTTTAGTATAGAAAACAAAAGAAAAATACTAACTGATGGAACCCGGGCAGAGGATAAAAAGAAGTAACTTAGGTTAATTTGGGGCAAGATTAGAGCTTTCACTCTTACTAAAACTGACATGAGGTGGGTGCTGCACATAAGCATTCAAAATTAGTCTTATCTCTGTTTGGAAAGGGTATTTCTCCAGTGAAGCCCTTGTACCATTGCTCTCCTTTGCTGCTGCTCTCAGCTGAGCCACCGGCATAGCACAGTCACAAATAGAGAATTTCTTTTTCTTGTCAAAAAAATCTATTTTGTAGGAAATAAAAACATTCCACAGAATGTTTAAACCATGACAATCATTTCCACAGAAGCTGCATTTCCAGAGCAGCCCAGCTCCTGGACACTTTGATGGACTCTCCCTTCCTGCTCGGATTCAAGAGGTGAAGTCCAAGTTGTGCTTGAGCCCTGCTCAGTGCAGGAGCTCCAACTCCCACCCCGAAAAACTGGAGAAGGGACTTGCACAGACCTTCGTCTGTGACACTTCTGCTATCAAATCAGGGCGCTCTTGTTATTGTGGAAGATATTTGAAAGATTTCATCTTTTTTCAGAAAAAAAGTGATTTCCCAACCTCGGAGCACTTCCGGCCAGTGCAAGCCACCAGTAACAGCGCCTTTGATGAGAAAGAAAGAGAGAGAAAGAGAAATGTACTCAAATATACTCCTATCTAAACTTATTTAGCTTGGGCAAGATGACAGAACAAGCCTGCAGGCTATGCATTTCCCACCAGTTACTTCCTCATATCATATTTGTAACAAACTCTCAGTATCATTTTCAATTGGGGTGTTTTTCAGTCTGAGCAATTCTCTGTGAAGGAAAACACTGTCAACAGAGAAACGCAAGAGAGTTCTGGGAGGAAAACACCCAGTTATGGCTGATTGCAGTATGTGACCATCCATTCCCCTACCTCCCTGCAGGGAAGCAGTGGGCACTGCTAACTTAACTCCTCCTCTCTGTTACAAGAGGAAGGCTGGCGGCCTGGCCAGCAGTGTGTGCAATGCCAAGGGCAAGTTATCCAGCCAGACATCATAGTGCACCTGAGGGACACATGACAACAGGAAATCAAGCGCTGTTTATCATTACAGTAGACATGCAGAATCCAGTATACCTGAGAGTTCATTATGTATGGACACTTGCCCTAAGTAACTGCTTCATTAGCATCTGCCTTGCAGTTAGTTTTCACAGCATGAAATACAAATTGAGTGCATGAAGGATAGAAGAGAAAGGAGAAAGGGGAGAAAGACATGGATGAGAATTAGAAGTAAAACCACAGACAGCTTCTCTACAGGCAAAGAGATGGGAGATGCTCACGTCCAGTGCTCTGATGTTGGATAAACTTGGAACTGGTACAGAACTGGGGATCCACATGGGTCTGGCGGGCTGGCAGGTTAGGTGCAAAGTTGGAGACTGCACGGATAACTGACTCTTGACAGGGTCAAGCTAATTCACATGTGCCTCAAAGAGCAGGAATCGGGAAAGCAATTCAGGGAGCACTGAGACGGTATCTATCTGTTAGTTAAATACTTCTGTACAGTTACCCTCAAGGGCACATCTAGTATTTGACCCCACTCTGTCAGCACGCAGTCCAGATAAACAGTTCCTCTCATTTCCATCTCTTATTCCTCCCCTACGCAAACCTCTTATTTTCTTATCTTTTCCTTTAAGCCTTTGAAACTGGGACAAGCCCAAGTAGATGAAGATGACGCATTCAGCACCCCAGCAGCTCTCTGACTAGGGTAGCAACTGACTGCAGACTGGCCTGCTCTGATCAAGCCCAACCATCCCTGATGGCCCAGAATTACATCTACCAAGTGAAGCCAAGGCAGATCACTGCAGAGAGCCCCTAAAGCCCCCATAGGGATGCACCCAGGGGTGCAGCAGCACAAGCAGAGCTGCAGATGTTTCCCCTGCTTCCTGGTCTCTTCTCCCCAGCCCTTCCCTTTGCACAAGAAATGAAGAAAGGGACTGCAAACTGCAGTGTGAGACCATTTTAGTCAGTATATGACACAGTTACACGGCTAACTTGGGACAGGCATTCCCAAGCCAGTCCATATGCTTCTGCTCATCAGCTCTAACATTGCTTTTCTCCTCCTGACAGTAACCAGTCTCCCAGCTGAGTGTTGTTGCAGCAGATACTGGCTGATCCATCATTTTATTAATAGTATGATTATGGTATAAATATTTCATTCCATGGTGTGTGTAGGAGGCTTCATCATGCCCTGGTATCTTTGCTTGTGCAACTTGTTTAAATACAGCTCTGTTAAACTTATAGCAAATGTGTCAGCTCCAGCTCTTCGATATTTCCTTTAATGCTCTCAGTATTTTCTGAAATGCTAATAATGTTAAATTCCAGGCCAGTTTATTCAGTGAATGAAAGTCACATCCCAAATAAAATTTCTTTTCTAATATGGTCATATAAAAAGGTGAAGTGAGAATCAAATGCAAATGGGAATTAAATCTTGGAAAAAGAGAGTTCTAATTTTCTTTCATTAGGTGCTGTATAACGGAACAATACAGCCAGTACGGGTTAGGTGTCCAGGGCAGTATTTTCACATTTCAGTTTCATGGGTAGAGTTTGCCACACTCTGGTTTTTGCTAAAGTGTCATATCATTAATACAGACAGTCTCATCTTATTTTTCTGAAACTACTAACCACGTTCTTACTGTAGACACCACCAACAATATCTGGTGATTCCAGCGCTTGTATGAACACCAAATTACTCTTTAACACAAGTAACTGCCACGTTTCTGTTTGCTGCTGCATCCCAGCAAAGGCAGTGCAAAGCATTTGCGCTTTTCCCAGCCCCCAGGGTCTGCCAGCAGCTCAAGCTGTAACTCTTCAATTTTACACTTCAGAGGCAACATGGGGCTTTCTCAGTTTAAATAAATGACAAAATATTGAACAAAGATATCTCAGCTAGAGAGCTATTTTTCAGGTGACTGATGAGGAGACATTCCCTTTGCGTCACTGCAAAAATGACACCTTGATTGAGATTCAGTGATACGAGTGATCTCTGCAGTGATTCTGAGGCACACTTTTAATCCCAAGGTAACCGTTAGCATCTGTACTAAACTTCTAATTACAGCCTGATCCATTTTTAAGGAGGCTGCTTAAAGCAAACTTAGAAAAAAAAGTCTGCAGCTCTGTGTGCACCTGCAGCAAGAGAGTGCAAAATCAGCTGTGTGAAGAGCAGCAGCAAACCAGCACCAAGAGCTTCTCCAGAGGAAAAAGCTGAGAGGCAACAGTAGCAACATCACCAATGCTCAGTAATGCCCCTCATGAACCATTTCCGAGGGTGTGGGTACATAATGGACGCAGGTCACAGATGGAGAGTGGGAAGCAGGGTGTGATGAAGAGACTTGGCTAAGGTCACAGAGTGACCTGGCAGACCCAGGCAGAAAATGAAGTCCCCAAATCATTCTTCAGTATCCTCCCAACCACAGGAAGCCATTCTGCTTGCACAGATTAAACAAGGAGGACAGATAACTCCAGGCATAGGAAACAGCTGAATACTACACATTCAAACAAATTAATGCATAAAGGTGACATGAACAGCTCTGTGTGTAAAACCCTGTCATTTCAGAGGGAGCACAGAAGTGGGGTTAAGAAAGACAGCCCCTGCAGGCTTGCATGGCTGTCAGGGGTATGTGCTGTTTGCAGAAGCACTGCTTACAGATTCCCATTTCCTTCTGAAGCTTTAGTGGAATTGGCTCCATCAGACTGACAGGGCTTTGGAGAAGCCTCAGCTCCCTCAGCTGAATGAAAATGGAGAGTGTTCCAGCTATCAACACAATGGATACTGGGACTGCTTTTTCTCTGCTATAAAATAAAGAGTGCTAATGGTACGAGAAAAACATTTCTATGGCGCAGAGCAGAGCAGGGGGGAAATTAAGCAAGTTTACAGAATACGGGGGACATTTTAATGTGAAGAATTTTCCCTCTAAGCAATCATCCCAACAGAGGACAAGGCTTAATGACAATCTGCCAGCAGGGAAAACCTGAACATCCAGCATCTACACAGGCAGTCACCTGCCTGTAGCGAGCAAAACCATAGCCAGTATTCAGTGCACAAAACTGTGCCCTGACCACTGACAAGGATCAAATGTGTTACTCTCGTCATTACCTAAATACATGCAAAAAGCAGTAACAAGGATTCCTTCACTGAAAGAACTGAATTAGGAAAACACGCAATTCCTTTGGGTTTCTTGGATACACCTTTTTTTTTGCTTCTTTAAAGCAGCTATCATAACTATCTCTAATATACAACAGGAATTTCCTAGGGAAGAGGGCCAGTGAACACAGTCTGCTCAAACACAGAAAGGCAGCATTGGATTGACCCAAACGTGCCTCAACAAGCAGTGTATGAGACCCAAGACAGGAAACATTGTGTCCTTTGGGCATTTTAGTCCCAATTTATGATTATCATACAGACAATCACTTCAGGTGACTTTCTTGAAGAAAAAAACCCTATCTTAGCTCAACACACAGACTTGAAACAAAATAGATCTATTTTAATCTTCAAGTTAATTATGTGAAGCTCCCACCTTTCCTGTCTCATTGTGGGAACTCCCCAGCCCATTGGTTAAATCCCATACTGGTCTCGCAGCAGAAGGTGCAATAGCCTTTGTGACCACTGGAGTAGTGTAACCACCAACAACTTCAGGGACATTGCCTCATCCCAAGGACAACTTTCAGCCAGCCACTATGTCTGACCTGCTGCTTTTGCTATCAATTTTCACACTGCATCATAAGTCAGCTGCCTTCACTTTCTGAATTCTAATGAGAAAAACACCCTCAGGGCTTATTCAAAAGGAAAAATGAGAACTGTGTTTGAAGATAAAATATCTTGCAAACTCTCCCATCCTAAGTGTCAATTTCCAGCAGTGAATGTCCTGCAATCTAAAGGAGCTATCTACTGCACAGACACGAGTTCATTCCTGTTGCATGCCATGCCTAGCTGTTTTATCCAGCCGTGTCTCTGTTGC
The DNA here is from genome assembly GCA_025447955.1 of Psilopsiagon aurifrons. Classification (NCBI taxonomy): domain Eukaryota; kingdom Metazoa; phylum Chordata; class Aves; order Psittaciformes; family Psittacidae; genus Psilopsiagon; species Psilopsiagon aurifrons. The sequence continues at coordinate 12,020 of JAOEHY010007319.1, read as the reverse complement.
TGGGTATCAGCTCAGTGAAGCTGCTCTTCTGCCATTCCCATATCTGTAGCTGCTGGGGAGGTGGCAGCAAACAGCACCCTGCAGGCTCAAGCCACAACACCACAACTTCTCCTCCCAGCCCCTAAGTGAGAGGTAACCACAGCTTCCCAAGGCACGTGGCGGTAGAGCAGGTAGCAGCTCCTTCCCACCACTGTCCCTGCAGGGCACATCTAGGGATATGGGGGACAGGATATTCCCTTGGCTTTCAAATTACTTTCCAAGGTCTCCTCCATTCCTGAGAGAGATGTCTACTCCAGGTATAGGTTCATATTCAAACTTACCTCATTCAAAGGGCTGATGAGAATCTAGGTCATGTCTACGATTTCACCATCAACAGTAGCAGAAGTAGGGCCCGAAGCAAAGCTTCCAGATCTACTGCAAGTCCCTAGGAGTGCAATTTTATCAGAGAATACAAAATATCACTGACTAAAATTATTAATAGGCTGTAAACACTGAGTGAAAATATCCTTTCAAAGGTGGGGAGGCAAAGTTCAGTACTTCCATACACTGGGTTTATATTTAATATATTAAATAATAAGAGACGTATCAACCAATAAACTTTCCTGAAACAGGTAGCTAAATGCATGAGGCTCACTGACACTTCTCAAGTCAGATCAAAACCAACACAACCCAATCACTTGGGAGCAGCCATCTCAGAGAGCTACAGAGACAGCCAGCCAGAGGATCTAGGAGATCTATACAGAATTAGGAAACCGTGTTTTGTCCTGAGGATTGCATTATAGCAGCAACTTACTCATTGATAAACTGCTTATAGCTTTAACAAAAAAGGAGAGATGAAATACCACAGACCTAAACAGAGAAAAATGATGAAGAGCTGCTCTCTGTGGTAATATAGGGAGATATTTAGAGCAAGAAACAAGCTACTGATGGGATACTTGAATGCACAAAAGATGGTACGCTCTTGCCCTAGAACGGAAGAGTTCCATCCTCCCTTATGGCCCTCCTGAGTAATAAGAGAAACAATTTGAAAGGATTGAATTATTGGGTTAAAGTCAGCTAGGAAAAGCAAGAAAAAGAAGCTGATATTTTACATGTGTGAGATTATCTGAACTGAAAAATTTCTGAAACTTCCCAGGCAGGCTGCCTTACAGCCATAAGACACAACACTCTGCTTGGTGCAGAGTATTTGTCTTTTCACTACCAAACATTTTCCCAATAGCAAAATATTATGTTTATTGAGAACAAAGCATTGGTGATCCAGACACTCAGAGCAGCTTGGGTGGCACAAGGGAATGTGTAACTGTGCTCACTATTTTCTATTCTTACAGGAAATAACATTATGACTGAACTAGAAAGCAGATGGGCGGTAATCTGATTGTTGTCAAACTTCACAGATACATATCTGTTGGTTGGATGGACGTTTCTATTGCTTTGGCATACAGGAGGTAGTGGCACAGGAAACATCTTGTTATATATGCTATTTTCCACCTTTCTTAGTAGTGATTATTTCAGAGAACAAAGAGGAAGAGATGCTGAGAGGGAGCTGAAACGCAGGAACCCACTTGAAGACAAAGCTGAGTTTGCAAGATCAGCACATCTATCAAAATCAGAGACTACCTGATTTTGTATTACTGTGGGGAATTTATGATCTCCATCACAAAGGAAAGTCCTATCACAAAACATGCAGCAGTGTTTGCATCCTTATTATGTCTTAACGTCATGAGAGAAAATTGCACCAGGAAGACAAGGTACCAGATTCATTCTCCTCAGAAGACTAGAAGTGATGCTGGGAACTAAATATGTGTTATCCCAATATAGGACGCCTTTTTGTCCTCAGAAACTCAGGTGTAATCCAAATCCCCTTGTGAGTAGGACAGATATTCTGTAGAACCCAAACTATTCTCAGGGCCACAGATATTTGCAATCTGACATCGCTACAAACACCAGAGAAAGGGCTTCAGAACAAAACCATGTTTGTCTCTGGGCTTGGCAAGAACTGAGCTGTGGCACTTAATATGCATCTACTAAGGCATGATTTGAAAAGCCTGCTTACTCCTCAATATCTAAATGATCACTTGTGCATTCAGCTCCCACCTCAGGGAAGAAAATGTGTGAAGAGCACATGGTGAAATGGGATTCCGATATAAAGCTTCAATTTTAACATACATTACTTGACAGAACTTTTAAGACATGCTCTCTTTCAGATACTTGTTATTCTCAGAACCATGTTGCAGGCTTCAGAAATAGGTGGGTTATCCAGGCACCCTGATGATGTTCCACTTCCCATCATCGCTACAAACACTGCTGGTAGGCACAAGAAACTTGAGGGGAATTTGTCAGGTTTCTGTTCTGACACCAGGACACATTGTCCCGGGAAAAGGAATGCTGAGAACCCAGGTTGAACAATGCAAGACAACCCCAAATCTCCAGAAAACAATAAAAAAAATAAATTCCCTGGTTTTCCCTCTACAGTCTGTTTCACAATAAATTTAAGCCATTTAACTCCAAAGCAGCAAGCACCTCTACTTCCTAAGTCACTTGGCTTCAGATAGCACATTTATTTCAGGGGAGATAGGCTTCTCTCTCAGCTACTGAACTGCAGCAGAAAACCAAGAGCAGCCTTAGGTTTTCTCTGGGTTTTTACTAAAGTTGGTTGTTTTATATTTCAACTTCAGTTTAGAGGCTAAAACATTTCCACTGCTGCACTACTGCTCACGCAATGCCCATGAGATTAGTATCAGCATGATTTTTCACCTAGGCAGGCCTCAGAGAGCTGCCTGGCATTCCAAGGACCAGAACGGCTGAGCCTGCCTAGAGGAAATTTAAAGCACTTTGTTGCTCAGCATCTTGCATCCTATTGGTGCTTTCCAGCCCATGCCTGGCAGGTATATGTATCTACAGTAGAAAAAGCATGAAATTCTGACTCTGTGGCTAAAGCTAAGCAAACAGTTCCATCAACTAAATACAAAAGTCATATTTAATCTCATTCAGAATCAGAGAAGTCTTTATACATGACCATGAGCACATCAGTGCTCCTAGCCCGTAGATGCTTGGAGAACCACATCAAAAGAAAAAGTACAGTAAACCAAACTACAGTTAAACTACCATTTCTGCTTCATGCAGGTTAGTAAGTACCATTTGGGTTCTGGAACTGCAAGGTTTAACGATACAGAAGCATACTTTTGATCTTACAACCATTATTTTCTTCCTGTCTGAACCACATAAGCCATTTCTTTTGCAAAAGTGCTTAGTAAGCTCAACTAATCATTACAAATACCTTACAGGTCACATCACACTCAATGAGTGCAACATGTTGTGCCTACTGGAGCAAGCAAGACAGAAACTGAAGGTGTTCCCTGCACCCTGCAGGCCTCCTCTGCCAGTCCCAGGACTCCAAACATACATTTAAGGATATGTTTAAAAGTGTTCCAGCTCTGCACACCGTTTCCACAAGAGCAGCACAAAGACCCCTGACAAGATGAATTCTCTTCATAAATAAGCATAGCCCAGCCTTTATAAATACTGATTTGTTATTAAACATAAGAAATAAACCCTACCCCTTTTTCAGACTAAAACTGCAACTATTTCAAACCCAGGAATCCTCTCCACCCCTGCTCTCTGCTGGACTTCCTTGCTACTTTTCCACTGGTGGTATCCCCATAACCTCCCTGATCAAAAGTGTAATCACAAGCCTCTCCTTCCTACCTTTCCCAAGGGCAACAGGTTCTGACTTGTTTATCTTTTCTACTAAGACAATGAAAAGGAGGATTTCAACATCACCTGAGAGGTATAAATCACAAACTAAAGGCTGTCACAAAAGATTCTGGAATGCCATTTTCAGAGCACACCCGCCAGCCAAGCTGGAGGAGGTGCTTCCCATAACAATTCTCTTTCCTACGAAGGGCTCCCATATATATACTTCCCAACGCTCCTTGTTTCCCAGCCAACCAAGATGTAAATTAACAGTGCAGCTTTCTATAGACATCACTCAAAGTGGTTATAACTGAAGATAACTGCCAGTCCACGTCTTCTGGGCTTTAGGATTAATTCTGTTTTAAGGCAGAATATTTTGCTTTGGATATTGGCATTAGCCTGAGGGCAACAAAGGAATTCTGCTCCTCCTGCGAGGCTTACAGGGGAGGTTTACTTTTAAAAATGAAGTTCTAAAGCCTGATAAAATCTATCGTATGCTGGTTTCTGAGATATGCTGTGGGAAACAATGGCTATCTATGGACAGCATTCATTTTTATATCTATCTCCTATGCCCTCGGCATCATTTCTGCAGCCAGTGTAAGAACTCTATGACATGAATATTAACTTTGACTTCAGTGGATCTGCAGAAAGGTATTTTTGTGTAGTTCTTCAACTTGGGGTTTCCTTCCAAAATCCCGTTTATACCTTAGATTACATCCGAGGTTTATTTTTAAGGCTTTATTTTTGATTTGTCACTATTCATATTTGCGTCTACAAACTTTTTATCCACTAACATGCAAAAACCCTTGAAAGAGGCATACATTTAAAACAGAAATGCTGAAATACAAGCCTGCTTTTCATTGCAACAAGACAGAGGGGGCTCTCACATCAAAACCCTTACCGATTAGCGAGTCCAGGGTTTCTTGAAATATGAGCAATCCTACACAGCCTTGTTCACTGCAGGGTATTTATGCCATTGATAATGTGCAATGTGCCAGGTTCCAAATGATGCCTGTTACTGTTGGAGGCAATGAATAAGCTGTTTAAGGAGTGTGGATACTGCTCCTTGTGTAGAATTCACCCAGCCAAGGTTGATGAGGGCAGTGTGGAGGGGGAATGCAGCTGAGTACCAAAGGGAGGAGCTCAGTATATGTGTATGAAAAGGCACAGAAGTATCTCATGTCACGACAGGGTCAATGGTACTCACATGCATTAGAGGCTGATCAGCCACTGCAGAGGAAGAGAATCTGGTCACCAAGAGTCTGGAAACCAAACTAAGTTCAAAAGCCAAAAATGGGAAATTGGAATAAAAAGGCTTAGGAAGCACCACATTTAGAAGTATAACCCTTTTATGTTGAATTAGGTATTCTGTACCAAGTGCAGGATGCAAGTTGATATCTAAAACCAGTAACCATGAGGTGTTTGAAAGCAGATGTGAATGCATACTGAGGATGTTTTCCCTGGTATGCCCAAAGAGACAGATGAGCATGATCAAAACCACTGTGAGCTTTCAGAAGAAAAAAACATACAGCAGCTGCTAAAAAACTATAGGTCATTCAGAGACAGAAATATAACATATGTGAATCTAGTTACATATTTTCTACCACCCGAAATCTCAGCTTTACTCCAGAAGTGAGGCACTCACTAGCATGGGAAAAAGCTCTCTTGTTATTTCATCCTCAAAATGGCAGTGGTGATAGAGTTGCAAAGAAATTATGTCTTCTTTTCCCAGTTGATAAAAAACATCCTAACATCAGTCAACACAAACAGAAAGGAAAGGGAAAGAGCTAAGAAGTTTCTTAGCACTCATATAAAAATATTTCTGGCTGACATGAATAGTAATTGAAACGAGATAACTACATGCATAGAAGTAGAGTGGTGCAGATCTACTCAATGAATTTGAGGGCAGTGAGCACCTTTTTCAGTGCATAGCTGAAATATGAAAATAATCTGTGTTTGGAAAGCTTCATGAGACAGCCTTGCCTACCATTTTCTGCATATTGATCATCAATATCTGTCCTGTCATCATTACAAAAATCGCACTGATCTGAACAGATACCACAAAACAGGCATACAGAAATATTACTGAAAGACTTTTGCTGCTGGTACTGGTACATGAATAGGGATCAGAGATCAGGGCAACAGAATGCTTCATAACAAAGACTTCTAAAGAAGACACAGTTTGATTTACACAGGCAACACCTGAAAGCCAATGCCAGAATTTGACAAGAGGTGAATGCAATTCTTCCTGGAGATAACGGGAGAAGAAAACAGAGAAAGAAAAATCCAAAAGAAATAATTTTCAACTCTGACACAATAAACATGGCACCATCTCAACAGATTCCACCCATTTCAATGCAAGGAGGCTTGCAAGGCACAGAGGTGTCTTTTACTGCTAACAGGAGTTGTCACAGAGCAAGGTTTAGATAGGAAGCAAAGCATGCCTGCCCAATTGCAGTATCTTACTGGCTTATAGAAAGATCTTATTGAGAGGTGATTAATAAAAGATCCATAAAGTAACCTTTCAGCATGTGACCTGGTAACTCAGCCTTGTTCAAGAGGAGGCACTGAAATGTTTGTATCTGGAATCTATCATAACTAGAGAAGCCATTAAACGATAAAAAAAAACCCAGCTAAAAGGCTGAATTACCCTTTAGAATATCAGTAATGTGAATATTTCATTTTTTCTCCACCCAATCTTCGTTTACTGAGGAACCAGAGAAACAGCAGCTTGCATAATAATTCTCAGTAACATATTCAGTTCGGCAGTGTTCACGTCTGCTGTGAACATCATATCTGCATAGCCACGTCAGGCTCCAATTGTCTTATCCATTCCATTTTCATTTCAAGAATTAGAGCTCAAAAATCAAGACAGCACTCTGACCTTGTTACCAGGCTGGCACAGCTGGAAGAGGGCTTACTTTGCTCACATCCATTCCCAAACTGCACAGTTCAAGCAGCCCCATCCAGACTTACCTGCAAGAAAATAGAACACAAATTTGGGGTTACAGCTTCCAACTTTATAAAAATCTGCCACAAGAAGTGAAAATAAACAGCAGATCCTTGAAAATTTTCCCAGCACTGAAGAGTTAAAACAACTTTTTGCAGTGTAATGAATGATTTATTTAACTGTACTTTTCTCATAGCCCTTAAATGATTCATAATTTCAACCTGGTAATTTAATTACAAAAGGTTGCATTACCAAAGGGCAAACCAAAAGATCTGTTGACTTTTTTCTTATTACGAAGTACTGTTTTGTCTGTTCTTATGGTCTTGCTTCCTTCCCTTCCCCTCCCCAGCTCTCCCTTCCCTTGCTGCGTCACAATGCAACTGAGCATTCAAGTATTGCTGAAAACAACATGACTGAGTGTAAGGATGAGCAGTTTAGGAAGATGGGGTTTGCACACTCATAATTGAGCTCTGAAATAGAAGACAAGTAATAAGCCACCAGCCATGTGGTGAACTTCTGTTTCTTCAATGGAAGCAAGAGCTTGGACCCCAAACTATTGGAATCATCTGAGCTTTTACAGCAGTGTCCTTACATCAGTCTCCCAGCAGTTTTCTTAACAGAAGGAGATTTGGGTGGGAAGTGTTTGGCAGAAGCATTTTCGCCATTTGCCAAAGCCCATTAAATTCATTAATGGTGGTTTAACAAGCATCATGAGGAAAGCACCTCCCACCATGGGTGGCAGACTGCCATCTCCAACTCCAAGCGCTCCATGTGATACGTCCCACCCCAGGTTTCACACAACTGGCTGCCCAGAAATGCTCCTCGGCTGAAACCAGGGCTTTTACATAGAAAGAACCCCAAACCAAAATGACTTCCAGGCTCAGCACTCTGCTCCTACGATTTTATGACAGCCCCATGCACTCAGTACTTAGAATGACAGAAAGCAACTCTGATGCTGCTTGCCAGGTACATGTTACAGGGTTCACTTGGACCCGACCAGAGTTAGCGACTGGAAGGGTAAATCCAATAGAAATCTAGAAAGGACCTTATCCCCACCTGGTGGCCTTGATATAATTGTCAAGAAACAAAAGTAAAGAGCTGGCAGTCAGCCTTAGCTTGGAAATCCCATTTGCTCCAAATTGCATTTCAGTTCTACTCTAACAGGAAGACAGTATTTGGTATCTGCCACTGACAGTCAACGGCAGATCCAGTTAAAACACCCTCAGATTCCTGGCGTCCAAACTTCATAAAGCACTTGGCAATCTCCTAACCGGAGAGCTGTGCCCTCCCCATCCCGCTCAAGTTTACAGCCGCTTCCCAGCGCCTCGGGGGGATGATTTAACGCCGGGCAGTGGAAGGAGACTGCTGCCATCTGCTGTCACTGCTCCATGCAGGCACAACAGTCGCTCCGGCTGTCAGCCCAGAAATACGTGAGGAAATGGGAAAAGGAGGAGAGCTATACAAATTCGGGTTTAGCTCCAGGAGGAATTCTCCTCCTTTCCTGGTCAATAAATGACTCCAATTTGTGCTTTACTGGCTTTGCACATTAACACTCAGAATTTCAAAGGCATTATTTGGGCAATCCTGCAATAACCTTATGTCAATATGCAAAGAAACTGATGATTGCATGTGCAATCCTTGAAAAATCTTGTCTGTTGTAAAGAAATCAGCATTTATGGCCCAGTCCTCATGACACACACTGCAGCTAATACACCTCGGTGGGTGACAGCAGAGCAGAAAGGATAGGTGGAGTTTTAAGTGGGCTTTATGGAAGCCTGAGGCAGCCTGCTCACCCAGCCCAGGACGGCATTAGTGCCCCTGAGCAGGGCCAGGCAGCAGCAGGCTCAGCACAGTCAGAGCTCAGAGAGAGCAGTGTGGAAGCCAGAGCCAAGGAAGCAGCAGGTAGGACACCCAGGGCCTCTCTTCTGTGCTTGCATTGTTTATTTTCCCAATCTCCAGCCAATGCAATCCCAGATAATGGCAGGAAACAGCTAAAAGGCAGAGAGCACAGCCCCAGCATAGCTCTGGGTGCAACCAAGCTGGAGCAGCCAAGGCTGGCTGGCCTGGCGGCACAGAGAGAGGCCAGCTCCAGCCAAGAGCATCCCCTTTAATGCTTATTTCATAACACAGCTTTGCCAGGCTCAGAGTCAAAGCACTTACAACTTTCATTCAAATTAAGTCAGCGCATGTTAGAACATGCAAATATAGTCATAAGCATTCCATCTTACTTGCATTACTAGAATTAATTGAATTTACACCCATGTAAGTAATGACTGGCAAAAGGTGCCTGAGAGGTGGTAAGAATATCCCAGTGCCTGTCCCAGGGCCTGTCCCAGCCATGAGTCAGCCCCTGGAACATGTTGTCCCTGGTGATAGCAGGATGTAAATCACAGCCTCTTCTAATCAGTGTGGAAGGGTAGTGGCCACAGACAAGAAAGGACTAGAGCAAAAGGCAAGAGGGGTATAATGGAGGGTGCTGGCTTGACGTGGTTGATATTAGATCAGCTGCAAGGAGATGAAAGGGTAGCTCTTGAAAATGAACATGTAGGAAGAACATAAAGGTACAATGTCCAGACTGAAAAGAGACAGTTACACCAAGAAGCCATTTGTGCCAGCTGCTGACAGCACCCCAAGGTCTTCTCATGGCTTTTTCTCCTTGCCCTCTCTTACCCAGCACAGCCCTGGAATGACATCCAAGTCAAGAATACTAAAAGTATTTGTTGGTCCCTTACTAAGGAGAATCCTAAAGAGCGTTTATTTCTCCTTTTGAGAGGACACAAGATTATGCAAGATAAGGACAAGACTTAAACACAACAGCTACCTGCAGACCTTTCAACCTGAAGCCAAAGGATGGTGACACATTGCTTTCTGGCTAAAACCATCCACAGCAGATGTCTTACCTTCTTAGACAGCACAAAGCATGTACTTAGAGTCCATGAGGACTCTCTGATAACTGCCAAAAATTGTAGGTCCTGCATTGCTTAATATTGCCCCTCTGGAAAAGTGTACCCTTTATGCTCAACTCCTTCCAGTTTTATACCCAGATTAGGAAAGTAACTTAAGCCCAAAGCACTTGGTCAGATTCATACTTCTCTCCTGAGCAGCAGGTCTAAGTGACCAGTGCCCATGTCACGGGCTCATTGCCACAGCAGCACTTGGCTATTCACACACTGTGTTTCCCACCTAATGCAGGTGTGACACTGAAAGCAAGAAAAGCAAAACCTCCTCATTATTAGTCAGTCTGCTTTAGAGACTGCTGAGACATCTTCCTTCAGATGCAGAGAAAGTAATTGGAGAGGGACTGAGTTTTTTCACCAAATAATCCACTTCGTAGGTGATTTCATGACAGCATCTATTTATGACTAAATTGACAAGCCCATGATGGAAATCATAACCCTGAAGCTAAAGGAACTTCACATTCTTAGGGTTGTTCTACGAGGAAAACCCTATAGTAACACAGACACCTTTTGGAGTAAATTACCAACCATTTGCCAGCGGCATGGACAGACACCAGACTCCAGAGCACAGAAACAAGCAATAGTTCATCTTCAGCAAACACACTGAATACGCAACCAGTGTTTTGTATTTCCACTTCCAATTTCTTTGCATTTCACAACAAAACTTGTTATTCTGTGTCCATTTCCTTTTACTTCTATACCTCCTAAGGATATAGAACTGTTATCTTAGCTGTAATACATGTCTTAATGTGATATTTTAGTACCCCTATATGTATATGCAGACTGTGCTTGTCACAAAGGTCAAAGGCCTTGTGCCAGCTCTCTGGCACATGAAAAAGGAAGCAGATCCCAGCTGGACAGTTCATCTCAGGGAGCCTCTGGGAAGCAGGAATGGATAAGAAAGCATCCTGGAGTCTGGGAAGTACCCAGTTTAAAGGGCATAGGCAGTGTGATGAACGCACAGTTCATCTTAGCGCTACTGATAGCCCACAGCTCCAAACCCAAATTGGCATACTGCAAATACTACAGGATGGGTTATACTCCACATAGTTAACCCCCATTTAGAAAAGCATTCAGGCATATGGGCATTCCCAACTCTGTTCAGAGTGCTGAAGGATATACCCAGCTCCCTGGCTGATGAGATCTAAGCACATCCCTAATTACTGATGGAAAAAGATTTGGAGATGCTGCAACGATGGATAACACAGAAAGCCTGAAGTGAACGCAAGAAATTACTTAAAAGTGAGTAGCTAATTTGAATGAGCTACACGCCTTGTAACTGCTAGGTCAGAATATTTTGCAGACTGCCCATTCATAAACAGAACACATTTCAAGCAAAGCCTCATTCCTAGCTTTATGGTATTAAAGGCTGTTCTTAATATTGCCTTTATTTAACTAACAAACCAAGTCTTTTCATTACCAGCCAATAATTTACAACCAGTGGAGACACCAGTGATTGGAGACTGCAGTCCCTGGAAACACTATCTTTTCACCCTTTCCTTACTCCAGGGAAACTCCTCCTTGGACTGAGGCAGTGGGCAGGGGTGGAGGACAGGCTGTATCAAACGAAATTCCCTATCGGCCTAGTGAAATCCTAATAATTCAACTGTGCCAGCAACACCATGTTTGTATCAACAGCAAACATCACACTGTGAAACACTTGATAAAAGCATGAATATGTGTCTGGGGAGCTCCAGAGATGAGTCCCCTCAGGTTTTTGGCTATACCAAGGAATAGATGGGACAAGACCAAAACTATGACAGTAGCTTTTCTGCCACTCCAGTCCTTCTCTCACAACATGGAAAAGCAATAATTGCTTTTCCACATGAACCAAACAATGACTTTGTTACAGATATGAGAAAAAAAAACCCTCACAACTTTCCCCCCTCACCTAGACACCAAGTGCAGCCCTCTCTGCAGTGACGAATGTGCTTTTGAGAGACTGGGAATTCCTTCTGTGAGTACACTTCTCCCTCGTTTTTCTGTGACAGTTAAAAAAGGCTTAAGAAGCAGCCTGAGATCTCTTACCCCCAGTTTTCCATTTCCGATGCTGGCAGAGGCAGCTGGCAGAGCAGCTGATAATCTAAACAGACTGACAGAAACATTTCTATAGAGACTTACACAAACATACTTATCTCCAGTGAATTCATTTCCACTTCAAGTTTTCTACAGTCTCAAAGGCCATCCCCATTTCTCACTCCTGAGGCAGCACAGACAACGTAAAGTGTTTTGCTGTGATAGCATCAAAGTGAGAAAAAGTATTACATCTCCTCTCAGGTATGTAGGTGTTTTCAAGTTCAGGAGTTTGCAGTAAATGGGAAGTTTCTGGGGAATTCATTTACGTTATTTTATTTATTTTATTTTATTTTATTTTATTTTATTTTATTTTATTTTATTTTATTTTATTTTATTTTATTTTA